>JAUUEB010055528.1:0-16003 GCA_032362205.1 Clione limacina
GGACTGGGTACAAGGAATGATAATGGAGAGAGACTCCTGGATATCTGTGTGGAGAATGATATGGTAATTGGAGGCACCATTTTCAAGCATAAAGACATCCATAAAGTTACATGAAACTCCCTAAATGGAACAACCCGCAACCAGATGGACCATGTGGCTATCAACTAGAGGTGGAGATCTGCAATGCTTGATGTATTGTTTACAACGTGAAGCCATCTATATTTGTCGTCTTAGTTTTAAAACGCAATTGTTAAAAACTAACAAATAACCGAGATTTTAAGTAGAGTGTGCTAAAACAATAATCACCGAGTGTGAAAAAAGTATTTTTTTCACGCGGCAAAAGTATCGATAAGCTATAGTTAAAGTAATGTGTCACATGGTGCAACTATTTAATAGTGTTTTACAATCGTTTTGTCCTTCCAACGTTCAGATGTTCAATATCTTAATAAATGTGTAAATAATCCTGTTCAAATTTGTTCGGACGATGTGAAATGTCATAGAAAACAAACCCTTTAGATATAGTTAAAATTTTTATTTAAGTGAAAGAGACATTACATTTTTTTGTATTCTTTTCTCGTTGTATCTGGTAGCAATTTTACCTAAACTTATGCCATTTTACGACAACTCAACGTCTATAGACACATCTCCTTCACATCTCTACCACATTAATTGCTTTTAAGGAAGTGGCGCAATTGCCGAGTGTTTAAGTCCATTAACTTGCGATACTACAAACAAAGGACATATACATTTATGATCAGGGTAGCTCCATTCTAAGTCTCAGAAAATGTCTTCAAAATGTTGATGTTCTTCCTTCGTGGAGCAAAAACATTTCCACATCTTATTTTGATGATGATGGATGTGTGCGAAGACTTGAAATCATAAAACGAGCAGTGCAAAGAGATTACATTATAGAACCAGCAGTGCGAATAAATTAAGTATTATATAACTATAAGTCTGGTACCCATTTATACTGTTTTATGATCAGAAAATAAGTTTGTTTGTTGAACATGTTTACTACAAAAATGTTGACAATTTATGCATGATTGCCTAATTTCTAAAGTACCTTAAAAATAATGCGCGAAACGTTTCACCAAAACATACTAATTTTTCGTCTTTCTGTCGACTTTACTGCTAATATATTTTAATTATTTTAGGATCATGGTGGAAAATAAATAATTAAGAAAACATAGAAAATACTCATAATTTGTATTTACTGTGGTAACATGCTCAAAAGCAATTAACATTGTATATGCATTATAACTAGAACAAAAGAACATAAAGGAAACAACTCAAGGACCATAACTCTGTCAACATATTTTTCAAAAGTTTAGAAAGTTAATCTTAGAAGGTCCCTCGAAGAGTTTATGTGCAATAGTTCAGGGCCCTACTCCCAACGATGTGCCCACTGCGTATAGAAGGGACATTACTCTGTCAAAATGTTTTTTGTTTCAACAAATTTAGATAACAGCTGTCAGGGAACTATGAATTAAGCCTCTATACTTTCTATCTTTGACGAGGGGACTACAGCATGTTTGCAAACAATTAACTAGAACAAATGAGTAGTCGTAGAGAGTACAACCACGAACATCAGACACAAATAATAAAGAACATATAGAAAACAACTCGAGGGCCATATACATAAGCATGTATATATAGGAACGCAAAATATGTTCATTAACATAAAGCACAATGCATATATATACATTCTTAACATATGTGTGTCCGCTTTCGTTTGATTTTCAATAAACAGATACAAAGTATTAAAGTCAGTCAAGGTAAATCACAAAGAGCTTTGGTAGCAATGCGTTGTCTACGTCCAACTATATTACGATACAAAGTGCTGTTAAAACCGGAGTTAAAAGCAACCAATTGTTAATTACATTACAAAATTAAGTCCGGGCAATACATTATTTACTCTTTCTGCCTTATTAACTACCTTTTTTGATGTTCGACATGGGGATGCCCATGACATTAACAGTTAAACAGTTACAAGCAGGTATTACACATTGTGTTGTGATATGATTGCATTTACGTCATTTATTTTGAAACGAGAACTCCAACAGTATGGCAGTACTTTACTTCCTAAACCGGATAATGGACTCCATTTTGGTAAGATAGAATAACCAAAGTAATACAAACCAAGTGTGTACATCAATCATTAAAACGCGTAACAAGTGTTCGTGGTTTGATATTTGTCCACTTTTGGCAGCAGTCAACCAAAACAACAACATAAACAGCTATAACTGCATAATACTAACGATTACATGGTTGATTTCAAGCCAATTCATGATTTATAGAACAACACTTGTTCTTTATCCGTATAATGTGCATTTTTTTTATATTAAATCAAATATTTAATACAATTGAAATAAAGATTGATGAACACGGAAACTATGTCTGTTTTTAACCCACATCGCGCGAAATGTATGCTGGTTTTTATACATCAAAGGGATGCCATTCCAGCGTTTGAAAAAGTGTTCCTTAATTAACTCGATGTGTTTAAAAATGTCACAAAGCTATAACCTTGAGAAATTCGTTCAATGTTGGTTGTTGCCCAGATTTCTTCAATTAAGTCTGTTAAGATAACACTCATTGCCTTTAATGTGTAAACATACGTTCGATACGTGACAGAAATTAGCCTCGCCCTTACACATTACTTCTAAAATACATCTTGTTATTTGTAATCAACGAATGAGATACACTTCTCGGATCGGTGTTAAAGATTGCTATTTTCAAAACTCCAAATTAAAATAAGATAAACTACCAAAGTTCGCTGCCAGAGTAGAGACAAAACGTTTATCTTAGCTTGCATCTGTCTGAACAGCATCTGAGTCAACATTGACTCTGGTATAAAGGAATTAGCTTTTACCTGACACATTTACTTCTCAAACAAGTATTATTTTTAAATCCCATTTGACCTGCCAGACAGCAAGCCACCAAGCAAGCAAGCCAGCCAGCCAGCCAGCCAGCCACCCATCCAGCCAGCCAACCAACCAGACAGCTAGTTAGCAACGATACAACCAGCTGACCATGGACCAGCCAGCCAGCCATCAAGCCAGCCAGCTAGTCATTAGATAAGCCAGTATGTCGGACAGACGATTGGTCGAGCGGACAGACGAACGGACGGATGGGTCCAGACAAATGAACAGAAAGACTCATGGTGGTTCCCTAAAAGCTGTTATTTATTTTTCTACATAGTTGTGAACCTTTTATGATTTGTAGGTACGTTCACTCCAGAGTTGACGCATCGTTCGGGGTAAGACTCTGAAATATTGCACACTTGCTCTTCTAGGAACCTTCTAAAATATGTATTTACAATTTTTTTAAATGTGTTTACATGAGTTATGGCCCTTGGGTTATTTGTTATATGTCTCTCGTTACTTTTGTCCGATGGTTGTGGCTGTACTCTCTACAAGAACTCATTTTTTCTGGTTTGAGTATAATATTCGCGTTTTTTTAGAAGAAAACCTTATAGTACTTTTGTCTAGTACCAGTTCTGCATTGGATATAACATTTCACGTTAAACAGTTACAGTTTTAAAATAATGCTCTACCATCGAGACAAATGACTACTCTAAGAGAGTACAACCAGACCATCAGAGAAAAGTAACAAAGAACATGAAGTAAACAACTTAAGGACACCAACTCTTTCAAAATATGTTTTCAAAAAGTTGAGACAGTTATTCTTATAATGTCCCTAGAAGAGCATGTGTTAAATATTGGGAGTCCTACTCCCAAAATTACCTTAACTCCGTAATAAAAGTACATACAACCATACAAGGGCGTTAACTCTCAAAATTAGCAAAGACATATAGCAAAATACTCAATTTGGGTCGTATCTCTGCCATTGAACTGAATAGCACACATTTTAAACCTGTTTTCTACCCTCCTTTGAAAAAAGCGACCCGAGTAAAAATTACTTAAGTTATCGCGTAAACAGACAGACAGACACAAACAGAGTCAAGAAGAAAATATACCGCTACACAATATCATTTTGATCGTGGTATAAGTAATGAATACTTCCTGGCTGAGTTTCTAACCCGATTCAAGACACACTGGTTTGATATCGATGAATGACTATCTATCGAGTTTTAACGAGATCGATATTCATCCATTGAAATCAAACGAATGTGCCTTACATTGAGTACTTAAAATCAGCCAGGAGGTATTCATTTTATTCTGCATAACATATCTCATTGTAATTCAGTGATCAAATTAACAACATGTACGTACGTTGTAGAAATAATGAGCAATTTAAGTAAGAAAGGAGTATCATTTACGATATCCTTATTTCGGAACCCGAGTACAATAGTGTTGTCTTACTGAAGACTTCCTGTGAACTAATGGTTTGCAAACAATGTTAAATGAGAATGAACTTTGGGATTTTCCTATTCACTGATGACAGCTTTTCAGCACCATACGTCGTATAGGTCATTCCTGTAAACACAATTAATTACTTATATTTATTGTATGGTAATTTCCGCTCTAATGATCATATATAATGTGGAATACAAACGTGTGCCCAGGGAGACTAGGAAGTTGTATAGTCTCAAATATCTAACAAATGTTGGTGTTTTCTGTATAATACAGTAAACTTTGTTACAATGTGGTATAACAGTATACAACGATATTTCTTTTAATTTGGTTGGCAATATTTTTTTTTCCCAATATTCTTTTTTTGAGCGTTTTATACAAACATAAAGTGTTCTGGATAATTTTAAAAAGCAATGGACTGCGATAAAACAATTCCGACAAAGATATACGAAAATAAACGTTTTAACAGATTTATGTTCCTCTTAAAGCTTCAATTGTTTAAGATTTGTGATTTAGAATGTGTGGGTTTAGAGGCTTTGAAAATGACTTAAGAAATATACATACGCTTAGCTATGCTTAGTGTCTCTCATAATGTCATTTGAAAGCTTATCGGGTGATTCGGAGAAAGGGTTCTGGTTTTCTAACGACTAGGGTCTAGTTTTAATGTGCAGCCCCCGTGTAATAGAGGTAAACGCAGAGTTAGATATTAGTTATACTAGGTAACATTGGATTACAATGATGCTTGTCAACTTTTGGATATGTCGCTTCAGCCTGAATTGCTGATTGTATACCTTGCATCAAACCAATGATGTTGTCCCCTCATGTGTTGGTTTAACTCTCCTGTTATATAAGACTGTTCTGTGTAAAAACATCTCGGGATGTCCTTTTTTATTGACACCTGACTACTCCTGAGCTTCTGTTATTGATTACATTATGCACAACTACACTTATCCAATTTGTATTATTATTTCTTGCATTACATAATGTGAATACAACATATACAATACTTTGTCTGTAACGTGACGTATGGGGCATTCCAATGAACTATTCGTTGCTTTAAATCTATAATATACAAACGTTAACTTGTTTGTGAGTTCTATAACTCTTTTTTGAACTTATAAGAACTTCATTTTACAAATTAAAAACATTTTCTATGTAATTTCATATTCAATATTGAATAATTAAAGACTAAGTTTATAATGAATATAATTAAACACAGTTTCAAAATCCCTTTAAGGTTATTCATTTTGCTGGTTGAGACAGATAGTAAGGATCAAATCCGCATCCTCCTCAACGTAAGTTGGCGTGTTGCTCATAGTCAAAGTTGACTCAAAATCTAGATGACGTGTTGTAATTTCTAAAAAAATTGCAGCATTGTTAAAAACGTTTTAGACTTTGTAACATGGTGTTACCTCTCACAGTGACATTTTCCCCAAAATGTTGACACACGTTTAAAGTAGGTCAATGTTATTTGGTAATGTATTGCTTAACGATTATGTTGTGTAACTGTATTACCTTCTATTCCTCAGGGCAATACCTCACCAAATTTAACTGGCACTGTCCAATCTTGCAATTATCGAACAAATACTGTATTACAAATAGTCATTTGGCGACAGGGTGCCAAAGGGTGTTAAGTGTCTAGCACCAAGCTTCAGACGTATCAAAAAAGTTAAATAATCGTTAATTGCTCAAGGGGCAGTGTGGTGTTTCTATATTAAATAAGCTGCGCAATGTTGAATAGTGACACGCTATGTATTCTAAAACTGTTTGCTTCAGTCACACAACTATCAACTAGGTTTGTTTTTCAAAGACGAACTAACAATGTAAAGCTACAGTAGGAAGCGAAGAAGGTTAATTATAAACCTTCAGTAATGGAATCGTCTTAAAATGGCGATAACAACAAATCTGAATCAAGTTATTTTATTGAATCGTCGTTCAGTATCAGACATGTTTTAATGTGTATACTCGATCAAGCAGTACGACTGTCACAAATTAGTGATTGAATCAGCGGTATTACTCTATTGACATCATAACTATTGTTATTGAGAATGATAACAGTGTATACATCAATTTCAAATATCCAGTACATACAAACAATATACTGATAATGTATTTGACTTCATTGACAAATACGACTTGCAAAGGGCAGTATATCTCTTATTATGAATTGATACGCTAAAAATGAACACGTTTACTTATTGTTCACTGCTGGATGACCATTGGTCATACCAACCTGGTTATGATGCCACAGCAATTGTGAAAACATTTTTAAGCAACTATTGGAAACCAGATGCTTATGTTTAACTGTTTCGGAGTAATTTAGATTGTTTATCTGTCAACTAAATAACTGTTTGTTTACTTTACTTTTGATACATCGTAGATTAAATAATATAAACATCGGATCCATTCATTACCCTCTAGATTGATGTTCTAGATAATATTCAATGTATACAGCCGTGAAGATATATTCCCATAATCAATAGAAACCATGATATATCATACTGCGTATGCAGTTTTTGTCTCGTGTTTAAGTGCCGATGAAGAAAGCAGAAATTATTGATATTAACAAATTCACACATTTCCGAGTTTAAATTCATTGAAAAACATTTCTTTTGGGTATTGACATGTATAAAACAAATATCGAAACTTAAACATGCTTAATCTGATTTTAAAATAGCACCAAAAGAGGTGTTTAAACTAAACTTCTAAAACGAATTATTCTTTTTAATAAGTAACATCCGTGGTCATCATCAACTTGCTTTAAAACATTAAAGATAAAATGTCAACGTACTGCTGAAACGTTTGGTATTATTTTGTAATATCACTTGTGTCATGAACATTCTTAAGTAAGAACATGCGTTAAATTGCATCTTCTCAGATCATAGAAGTTCATGTCATCATCACTATTTTGATACCAATTTGATTTTGCTAGCTCATAACTTTTTGAAATATGCTTAACTGAGTGCTTTTTAAATACGGACGTCAATAACCCCGGAAATTCCCTGCTTTGAAATACTAGAAATGCTGTTTCGAATGTTTAGTGAAGCCTGAGATGTAATTGATTTAGCTTCAGCTGAGCTACTAAACCTATTAGCTATGGTAATTCATACGTTTTTTTTATAATTGAAGTATAGGCGTTTGGCGATAAGTTTACCTCGACCTTACTCATGATGAACAAACATACATATAAGAATATAAAAGTCGACTTGACCAGACAGTTCTATCAAATTGAATATTGAGAAAATATCTTGCATTTGTGATTGAAATCATTGGTATGTACTTTACAATCATTTGTGCACCAAATATGCATATTTATATATATCTTAACACAAATTAAGGATGCTTTTTCATTTACAAAAAAAAACATCTCTGCTGAGCAAAAATATCACTGTGCATTGTCTTAAATAACATAATTCGTTAAATACTTTATTGATTGTTATGAAATGTTGGAAATTGATGTTCATTGACTGTGTTAACTTCATTGACAAATACGGCCAACAAAGGGCAGTACCTCTTTTAATATGAAAAGATATGCGAACACAGTTCACTTTTACTTCATTGTTCACTGCTGGATGACCAGTGGTCACACCATTTTGGTTATGATACTACAACAATGTTGAATACATCTTGAAGCAACTGTAAGAAACCAGATGTGATTTTGCCAGTTAACGGCTCGCAAAACCCAGTAAACTATGACATCAACAAAGTCACGGAAAACACAACATTATTTTCTTACTTCAACTAGCTTGTCGCGTTACTTTTGTAATTAGCATTTAGCTATTTGGCTACGTATTTCACCAATAAGAGATATACCATTAGTTTTAACGAATTGTCGTGTTGAATTGAAAATATGAATCTGGTTAATAACTAACAAGCGTGTTTATGTGGTTAAGTATACGTGGTTCGTTCAAATAATATAAGTTACATCTATAGTATCGTTCAATTAGATGGATGTTTCACATTTGGGTAGTACATACTTCAGATATAAATTAAATATAGTTACACATTTTAATTCCAGACTTTCGTCCCTCAATGGATGAACGGGAAGTTTGTGACGTAAGAGGCAAATCTTAAATTTACCTTTGATGTTTACGTTCATTTGATTGATGAAATACATCGAAATCTGGACAAATGTTATGTGTTTTCTTTGAAACCAATTTCGTTTGGATATTGATGATATATATGAAACAGATAACGATTATGTAAAATGCTTAATCCGATTTAAAAATGACACCAAAAGAGGTATTTAAATTAAACTTTTAAAAACATTATTCTTATAGGTAAAATTCGTAGACATCATCAAATCGCTTACATTATTAAAGATACAATTTCATTGAAATGATGAAACGTTTTGAATATTTTTTAAACTGATATTATCACTTTCGTCATGAATATTTTTAAATATCAAATTAGTACATTTGAATTTTGTGGATCATGGCAGTTTTTGCCATCACCTCTTTTTTGATACAATCTTCAATATGTTAGCTCATAATTCTTTGAAATATGCTTAGCTAATTACTTTTAGGTGAATTGCCTCATTTAAGGACAATAACCACGAAAGTCCCCTGCTTATAAAGACTAGACATGCTGTTTCGAATGTTTAATGAAGACAGGGGTATTATTGATTTAGCTTCAAGTAGCGGTATTAAATCTATTAGCTATGGTAATCCATATGTCTGTGAATGTAATTGGTAGAGTAGGCGTTTGACTATAAGTTTACTTCGCCCTAACAGATAATGAACTGAAAAAGTTAACAACGAAACATATCAGAATACAAAAGTCGACTTGACCAGACAATTCAATCAAAAAGGATTGTGCGAAATTTATGAATAAAACCAAGTGCAGCAATCAATGTTGAAACTAGAGACAATTGCTGTTACAATTGTAATTGAAAATTGAGAATATATCTTGCAGTCGAATTTAGACTCACTGACCTAACATGAATACATTGCTGATTGAATTCAATAAGTATAACCGTTGAAAAAAGGGAAAACAAATACAAAACACACTATTGTCAGGCTTTTCTCAAACTATATATTTACCCATCTACCAATCATGTTTTTTTGCCAGAAGGATTTGGATGTTAATTAGATTAGTAAACAAATACACAATACTATTTAAACAGGACAGCCTCTGAACAAGTATCATAGTCGCTAATAAAATTGGATTCAAAGTAAAGCTCTTTCTATTTGTCTGTGTATTTCAACCTTGAACAACTACAACTTTCAGAGAATTTGTTTTGCCTTGATCAAAAATAATTATTTGATATAAACCAGGTACACCAAGACAATGTTTACCTTGATCTGTCAACGAGTTAGAATTAGGTGCATACCTTGTTAAAACATGAGGGAAAATCACGATAAAAAACAAAATGTGGGCATTCACTTACGGGTAGGATCTATGGCTTTGTAGCTTCAACGAGCGTGTGGTTTTCGAAATGAACTTAACTAATACAAAATGAGTTGTAACTTGTTTTTCAAGAGAAGAAGTGATTTTGATTTTGCACGTTGCAAATCCTTTGAAAATGTTTGCTTATACTAATAAGAAAGCCAGTAGATTCTGACATATTAAAGGTAGAGCAATATTTTAAGGCAATGAGAACAAGTGAGCATAAGGAACACGAACTTGTGTGTGTTTAGGCCAACACCTAAACACAGTAACAATAAGGTTTATAAAGCAAAACCGGTATTGCATAACAAGTTTCAGACAAAAAAGTCAACGCCTTACCTAAGCCCCTGAATCTCAAAAACGCACACATTCAAGGCAATCATTCCAGTCATCAAAGAAATTCATTCAACATAATCTTATTATTATTAACATACAAGAACCTACACTTAAGCTTAAAATGAAGGCATCAAATCCATGCGTGTTACCACAAAAAAATGCATCTTTGCTTCCTATTGTCCAAGTTTATTTTGTCGAAGTGCAAAGAGGGTATGTTAAGCGAACAGACATATAAATAATTCACAATTAGATGTATCAGATCAATTAAAGGAATAATTAGGAGAAAAAAGCAAAAATAATATTAATTGTGATTCGATTATAAATGTTTATACTTTTCTTGACAGCCATGATATAAGTACGTCATTAATACTACACAGTTATGATATATTTGATTTCATTTCATTTGGCAGCAACAACATGTAACATGACAAACAATTATTGATATGACTAGTATAGTTGAAGTGAATTGCGACCTGATATAGGATTCCATTGAAGTATAGACAGTTGAATTTATTATGCTTAGAAAGGGAAAACACGATTATTATATAAATATGTGTACGTTATCTTATGATGTGTATGCTGTCATGAAAAACGGATGTTTCTTTATTCTCTTTGCAAAGAGCAGAAAATACTATGTGAATATATTGAGAGAGAGAGTGAGAGAAATAAAGAGATAAATAGAGAAAGAGCAAGGGCGAGAGAGAGAAATGGCCTTTGAGTCAGAAAGTCATAAACTCAAGGAATCAGAGTGATAGAGAGAAAGACAGAAAGATAGATAAAGGGATCATCAGAGAGCAGAGAGTCAGATAGTAACACATTTAGAGTGTTAACAACGAAAAGCACACAAAGATAAGAAATATGTGAGAGAGAGCAAATTAGTAAGTGCAAAAGTGTGTCCATTTTGATTAACATAGATATGATTATATATGTAATATGTCATCGGAATTTTAGACATATTTAATTATGTAGTAAGCTATAAAATAGATGAGATGAAATCTATCATTATCATTTATTAACCTGATATATACGATTATAGACGAAGAGATAAAATATAGCAACATCTAATACATTTGACATGGAGATTAACATCTCATACCCTTGAGGTGTCATGCCACATTCGTTAAATAAGAACATCATAAAAACACATGAGATCGGAATAGATTATGACAGGTCTACATCACACAAACCTGAATCTTATCTATATTTAAATTTGTAATTATTGTATCGCTTGCTTCATGAGCAAAAATTATATTCCCCTTCCAATGCTCAAAAACGTAAAATTCTTGGTTAAGAAATCGAATGTTCTAAATGTGCCAACGTTTAAGGTTTGCCACTCTTTTAATCATTTCAATCTTGCTCTAGAATGCCAAATCATATTTTAGGATTCATGAAAAAAGTATACCAAAGAAACGGGTTGTACAATTCTCAATTTTAATATAAAGAAACTAATATTCAATAGTCATATTAGATTCAGATCATGCGTATGAACTTGTTATGAAAAGTTATATTATAATGTAATTACAATTGTTACACATCAAAAAGAAACATGATGTTATATATTCAAGTAAGTACACTGTAAAGGTATAACACAACGTACACTCGAGGGGTTCACAAACAATAATTTAAACGTGTTACATATACCCGCTATGAAAATAAATAAAAACCATGTGTTTTGTATGATTGCTATTAAATAAAAACACTGTCTTATCGTTGTATAATGACCAACGAGGACAAAATGGTATCATTTTCTCGGTAAAAACATGATTTTTCTGTGGTTATTTTGTGCGGGGGTGGGAACTTCCTCCAAGCCAATATTGCTTGACAAATTGACACTTAATAACTAAATGGTTTGGAGTTGTGTTTACTGACCAATGTTTATTTGAATAAATACGAAGCGAGTTATCAACGTGTTTACTTACCAACATGTATATTTAAGTTAAACTGTAAATAAGTGTAAAGATTGAAAGTTTTGACAAAGAACTTTGCCCAAACACCACAAGTTTAATAACTGCCCCCCGAGACTATTCCAGACAATGTTGTTATTATTATTGTGGTACCTAGGCACAGTCAAAATCAAAATCAATAAGGGGTTCCCCTTCTTGTGTGTATATATGTTTGTGTTCGTATGCGCGTTTCTCGGCATTGGTCTACGTCGAGCCCAAAGACAAAACAGTGACGCAGTTTCCGTTCTGCTAACAAAATTAAAAAGCATGTTTCAAGTTCATAAGATATTAAAACTTGAAAAATGCATGTATTTAAGAGCGGTTATAAATGTTTATTCCATATCAAATAGTGATGCAAAGAAGAAAAACTAGTGTGAAATAATAATCGTATTTCACACGTGTAATAATTTTAAAATTTATGTTGGAAACAAGTAAAATTAATATTTGTACTTTTGTGTTTGTCAGTTTAATTTGTTTATGAAAAGTAGGTTTTGATTTTTGTGGAAATCATAATAGAAGTTCGGACATGACATAACAGTAATACAACCCTTGTGTCTTTTGATATAGTTTTAATTCCTCCAACAGTAAATAGCATTCAGCAAGCCTCGTACATATTGATTGTGTTTCTGAGGTTATGAGGACATCCTATCAAAAGACAAGCGGACTGTCTTCCTTAAAAAAGCAGCCTCAAATATAGATGACGAGTTGTTATTTCCAGAAAAAATAGCATCATTGCTGAGAACATGCTTGACTTTGAAACGTGTTGTAACCTCTCACAGTTGCATCTGACTCACTGTGTTGACAAACATTTAAACTAAGTCAATGCTATTTGGTATTGTATTACTCAACGAGTAGGTTGCTTAATTATAATACCTACTGTTTTTTAGGACATCACCTAACCAAATGTAATGTGTATTTTCTATTTGTATAAATCTATCAATAATGGGAAAAGTACTGTATTACAAGGAGTAAACTTGCGACAGCACGCCCAAGGGTGGTAAGTGTCTAGCCAACTCTAGGACCACGCATCAGACATATCAAAAAGGGCAAATGATTAAATAAGTAATTGCTTAGAAGAGAGGTTGGTGTTTCCATATTCATGTCTCGGTATTTGTTGAGTTAGCACCACGCTTCAGACTGACCAAAAAGGGTAAATAATCACATTTGTAATTGCCAAGGGGCAGTGTGGTATAAATTAACCATATACATGTCTTGGTAATAAATGAGTTGTGCAATGTTACACACGTTATGTATTATGGAACTGTTGATTTTCGTCACACAAGTATCAGCTATGTTTCTTATTTAAAAACGAATGACCAATGTGTTGCAACCTTAGACTGTAGGAAGCGAAAATATTGTATAAGAAGGTTACGAAAAAACGACATTTTTATCTTGCTTCAACTAGCTTGTCGCGTTACTTTGTTAACGTACATTATGTTATTGTTCTCATTATTTTAACAAAGATAACTGTCATGTCAATAAACTACTTTTATTGCATTTGCTCAATGCAAATCATATACGGTTTACCCGAACAATAAACATTAACGATATAGAAAATAAAGTTGTTGACACAATTTCACAAGGAGTCGACAGACACCTTAAAACCGCGACGCCTAAAACAGTAGAAGGCGTGACAGGAACCTCAGTTAGCAACAAACACCTTAAAACTGCGAGGCAACTCACAAACATCGATTCTTCACCCAAGTGGGTTTTTCCTATAATTAGTTATGCTTTCGTTGTTAGTTTGCTTAAAGTTTATATAAAGTTAATTGTTGTGTTTTGAAAAATCACCAAACCCTTACGAATTATGCTAAGTGGAATAATATGAATACTTGTTTAGCATCAACTGTATATCGTTCACGATCCTTTGTTCACCAAATGAGCCAATTTATAGATATATTAACATCTATTAACCTCACTGTACCTGGTTATCTTAGGGATCTTTTGGAAGTGCATTGTCCTGGCAGAGTCCTCAGGTCATCAACTGACACTTTGATGTTAAAGAAACCTATGCCCTCTTTTAAGTCATACGGTGATAGATATTTCTCTTTTACTGGTCCTCACGTATGAAATCAATTACCTCTTTCAATTAGAAGCGCCCAGAGCATTGGTATTTTCAAAAAGAAGCTCAGACACCAACTGTTCACCCGGGTTTATGATATTTAGCATCACAATTCATGACTTGTTATTTGCTACTTATAATTTGTTTTCTTTCATATTTACAATTTGAGTTGGAGTTATTGATATATTTGTGTGACTGGATATCTTCTTGTACATCATTGTTTAATGGGTGACTGCTGAAAAATTGTCATATTATGTTATTAACTCTGTATGGTTGTTGATTTTTGTTTTTTATGTACTTCGATTTGAGCACTTTAAAAAAATGGAAATGCGCATTACAGATGCTGTATATAATTATCATTATTATTATTGTCTAACAACAATGTACTGTTCTTTGTAAGATGCACCAACAAAACCAATTTTAAAACTAATATTTATCATATGTCTGAATATATAATGCCCTTTTAGAATACATTGAAATAAAACGATCGCGGCCGAACATAATCCTTTAGTTGTCTACTAGATGTCGGAGTTATGTTTTGTTTTCATATATTTGTCAGCTCATTCTGTCGTTTACGAGGGAGATGAGCTTACAGCCATAATTATAATGACACGTATATAGCGTCTTCTCTTTGGAGTAACCTCAAGGCGCTTTACATATACTACCCCGGACAGGCAGTACGAACCACACATGTACATTCAGAGTATATAAGGAATCAACCGAATAACCTTAGTAAGACACAAAGCTATTTGCTACAACGGAGACACACATGTATATACAGCGCATACAAGGAGTCTGGCCTGTTAGGCGACGAGCCTTAGTACACTAACAAAGTCTATAAGTCAGGTACATAATTCTACTTCTGGGTGGGCAGGCGGAAGACGATAGTAAATCTTTCACCATGAAAAGTTTGTCTCGTTGCCGGGATCGAACCCACAACTCTTTAAGACGGCCAGCCTTTGAGTCCGACGCCCTAACCATTCGGCTATCGCTTTAAATAATCAATAATTGCCTCGTATTTCAAGAGAAACATACTAGCAACAACTATATGAAAAGTTACACGTATCTCCTTTTAAAGAAAAGAAAACAAAATCGAAAGGATACTTGAAATTTCGATTTCTTAAATAAAAATCGGCGTCTTTAAACAAATAATTAACTGTTTTTTTTAAATGTCTGATGGAAAAAAATGATAAATAATACAGACCAAATGTATGGTTTTATAAGAGTTAGGTATCAAACTTCGATATAAAATATTTGAAAAAAATGAATTGATATGATCAAATTGAATATGAACAACAGTGTTACCTGAATGACTCGATGAAAAACTCTCTCCACAAGTCCATACTCCTCGGCAGCTGTCGTCTCGTAAAACACAGCGTCATACTCTGTAGCAAGTGAACCACCCTCTGTCTTGTTGACTTGTCTGGGAGTTAAAAATAGCACACATTAATGACGTCAGTAACAGCTGTATCAATCAAAAAACTACATCAAACAAACAAGAAAGTAAGGATTATGGGACAAACATCATACTTTAAAGGTTATGTTCATATTTAGACAGTGTTGAAGCCGCATATCAAATACTTCAGCGATTAATTGGCGCCACATTTATAGAGTATGAATGTTTCCCATTATGTTCCAGTTATACACAATGTATCACCAATATATGCAATGAACGGTAGTCTATCAAGACCATTGCTATGCATATTTCTCACAGGATTTATCATGTATTTAACAAAGTCACATACTTTTAACTTGACTTATTATCTGTTTTACAACTACACATATTTCTCACAGGACGTATCAGGTATTTAACAAAGTCACATACTTTTAACTTGACTTATTATCTGTTTTACAACTACACATATTTCTCACAGGACTTATTATGTATTTAACAAAGTCACATACTTTTAACTTGACTTATTATCTGTTTTACAACTACACATATTTCTCACAGGACTTAT
>JAUUEB010055639.1:0-15996 GCA_032362205.1 Clione limacina
GAAAATCCACTTGGTTAAAAGGGAGTTCTACTGTTATATTGATATTTATCTCCGATTTGAATGCTTCTAAAAATCAGTCTTTACTAGTAGGTATATGTGATTTGACAATGTTTAAAACATAATTAGTCGATGTCTTAGAAGGTGCATTGTCAAAATGTGAATGTAACTCATATAAACAAATTAAACCAGTTCCAAGATAGATATAGCACGTCACCATCTTCTTAGGACACATACACGTTGGCTGAAAATTAAAAAAAAACAATTACTACCACTCTTCCAGTTTATTCATGTCTTTGATCGACTACCCACTTGAATTTTTGAACAAATCTGTGTTCAGAAATATCAACCTTTTTCTCTTTGATTCTTCAACACAAGATAAACATTATTTTAAATATAATCAGACCTTCATTCATTCGGTTCTATACGATTCTATGGCAAAATGAGGTGCTGAAACCAGAAGATTAATCCTGAAGATCAACATTTTATTTCATATTTCATCTTGTACAATTGTGTTCATTCAGTCACTATATTAAATGTAAGCCTGAAGACATCTTTTAATCTCAACAATGTTCTGAACCTGCTTGAGAGTATTTTTAAATTCCCATTTTAAAATGAAATTATATATTTTGAGTTTGTTTGAATGCATCACGAAAATTTGATAAACATTTCTTAGAGTTTATTTTGAAAACCTCATTTCATAATGTCGCATTTCACACTTTTTTCTTGCAATTCTAGTCACTAAGTAATCCTGAACCAGGCTATTTCAAAATATTCAGATTAGTTTATTTTCAATAACGTCAAATTCCCATTATTTGAGCGATATAAGCTAACAGTTGCCTTCAATAATTAGAGAGAGTTCATCTACCTGTGCAGACATTTATATGTTTCTCTTCACACAACACTTGACATTATTATTTCTCCAAACCTTAGGTGAACTTGGACATCAATGTTATTGAAAGGATTATTGTAGAAAAACGTGTGAAATAAAAGGTGCATTTGAAATTATTTTCCTCAGACGTTTATAATTTTAAGATGTTGCGCTAGATACAATTCCTAGATTTCCTGAATAAGTCAATTACCTATCTTTTGTTAAGAATTATATAATGACATTATTGTATTGATATACTCTCGAATGATTCCCGATTGTATTAAAGATGCTCGAAGGATTGTGGTAAATTCATTCTGCAGCTAGAATTGTGCTAGAATTCGTCGCATTATAAAAAATCATTGGTAAATTATTATAGTCCAAACAAAATAATTTGCAACATGATCATGGCTATATTTGTCCCGTCGCTAATCTCATTTAGATTTAATTTAGAAATGACTGAAAACATCAATAAAAATCAAACATGCACAAATCCACAACGTATTTAATCATAATCAGACTGAACCCTTACAGCACTGACCTCACATAATTAAGGGAAGTAATTTAACTTGGATAACAAACAACTTTCATTAGACCAGTTCCTGCTCAACCATAAAAACGTCGTTTACCTCTTTAGATTCATATAACGCAAGTGTTATTTTGTGCTTTATTTCTCAGTGCAGTCACAGCGTATAAACCTGAGACATTTAACATCTTCCTGGTCTCAGCTTTGGACGGGATTGCTGTTATTAGTAGTAGCATTATTTAATGTTGACGATTTTGTTCTAAAAACTAATTCGCACTGGAATAACTAGTTGTACAATTCAAGCAACAAATTGCCAATTTTACGAATTAAGTCCATGTTAAAGACAAGTAAATATTTGTCTCATCTTCAGTTTAGACAATTTATTCCACGCACAATTTAAGTGTTATTGGTATATTTTCGTCTTAACTGTGTATGTGTGTCTGTGTATTTGTCTGTTTACGCGGAAACTTGAGTAATTGTGCTTGGATCTCTTCTATTTTTTGAAGGATGATAAAAACCAGGAATATATTGTTTGCTCTTTAAATCCAGAAACATTTGTAGAAAATTGAGTTATGACCCTTATTGAGTTTGTTTGCTATATTTTCCTTGTTAATTTGGCAAAAACAAGCTGTGGTCACAGTTTTAGAGTGAAGAATCTGACATCTTGCAAAAAGGCTCTTCTAGTGACTATCTAAAATCAGATGTCACAATTGTTTAAATAATCAATTTGAAAACAGATTTATGGCCACTTTGAGTGTTTTGCTATATGCCTTTGTTAATTGTTTGCGAACATGCTATGGTTCGATTGTCAAAGATAGAAATCTTAAATATTGCACAGAGGCTTGATTTGTGGGACCCTAGAAGCTATATTTTAATGTTTGAAAAAAATTGTGGCAAATTCAAACAATTTTATGATCTAGTAATAGGCATTCAGAAAGTGTTCGGGTTCATAACGTTCTGAATTAAATTATTATTATTTATAATTTATTAATAAGCTGGTTTAGATATACACATGTACATGTACGAAGTTGTGTCACCTTTCTATTGCTGTCTATCAATTCACCCACACATACGAACATACATTAGTCTTACACTTAAAACAATTAGAACACTAACATATATTCACAAAACATGTTTCATACATGTTTACGTCTCTCCCCAACACTGGCTATTACAAGTACGCAGACACGTCATTAAACACAGATTCTGCGAATAGATTGCGTGAAATACAATACATTTCTAATACAAAAGATGATATAAATATACACTCATTTCATTGATGATAAAATAAACAAAAAATATTTTCAAAAATAAAACAAAATAAGTAAATAACTAAGGCACATTTTTCACAGAATCTTTCATGTACCTCAGCTATCAGAAGCAACATATGCAATTAAAAGCATTTATCATATACAATGCACGATAAATAAAACATTTTCCTTTTTAAGGGGAAGGTCACGGGATCATCGCGACCAGACTAAGTATTTTCTCGATCTGACCGAATTATAATGCTTGAATGGGGTTATTCTCCTTAAATAAATGATAGAGATCATGCAACTGCTCGATTCGTCTTTAAAAAAAGACATTACCTAAGCAAAAAAGAATAATATTTCATTGTCTGAAGAAAGCCTGTTTGATATGTTACATTATTTTTGTGTTTGCAGTTATTGCAAAGGATGTGCAATATTTTTTTTTTTGTCTTTCATCAAAACATCTTATAAGCGTTATCTATATTTTTTTCGTTTTCATCCGAACACTTTTGAAACATAGCATATTTTCTAATTACCCTTTGATCTGAATTTTCAAAATCCTTTGAATGATAAATTATAAAATATTCGTTAGTGTAAATGATACATTTGCTTATCATCCAAACTAATTAAGCTTCAGCTTAAACTTCAACAAATATTTCCTGCATTGCAGTCAATCACTTACATTTAGTGACGTATCTTGTTTAAAGAGGCTAAAAATGAATACACCCTTAAAAGATTAAAACCTTAAGTGTGTTGTTTTTAAAGCACATGTTCATTACCCGAAACTGAGTATTTACTACTCGTGGATGGTATAGTGACGATACGTGTATACGCTGATTGACTTCAACTCGATGTGTACGATGTTGTAATTTAACCCGATGAAGACGCCTATTTAATTCAAGCATTATCCGTTAACAATTGACAGAGTTATATAACTAAAACTAATTACACAGGAATAATAGAGATAAACTCGATTTGCAGGTTTTCTATTCTTTCTTGCGCGGGCGTTCAATATAGCTAGTGCGCAACTTTATCGTGCAGGACAGTGTACAGCGTTATATTGTGCCGCGCAACAATCTTTAATGGATCGATTACAGCTTATTATTGATTGCAATCCAAGCATGAATTTAGCTTTCTCAATATTTTTCAATACAAATTTTGATTAAGTTATATGTTTAAGTAATGCTGACATGGTACAAGAAGTAAATGTTTTATTATTTTACTAGGTTTCAGGTCTGTACTCTATCGGAGTACTCATGTTTCTAGTTGCCTTAATACTTATTCACGTTTTTGCACCATGGTGGTTTTTGCTTGCATTTATTATGTACTTGTTTGTATCTAAGCATAAAATGAAACATTTTGAAAGACTTGGTGCTCAATAAAGCATGTCCGGCAGGTAGACTCAAAAACATGTTGGCTATTGGGGAAGAGTCAGGACGGGGTCATGGCGTCATTTTACTGACTGTAGCCGGTTTAATCCATTTTACATGTTCACAACCGTTAATATTTGTATTTTGCTGCCACTACAATTATTTTTCGTTGACTTTATTTAGTGTTTGATAACTTTTTTCTATCAGATTATCTGGATTCAGGTGTTATCTCTTAGATATTATTGAATTTGGCTTTCTGAACACAAGACCTACGTCGTTACAAGGATAGCCTATGCTCGTTGTTCTAATATACACGTTCTTGTTTTGAAGATAGTTTTTTTTTTAAGATTTGTCGAATTACTAATAAGAATGATATTTTACTTCATTTATATTTCCCTTTCTTTCAGAAACCCTTTTACTTTTTAGCTGTTAAATTGACTCAGTTTTATTGAGCCTAAAAAGTACTACACATAGTGTCACTGAACTATAAACTTTCAAGTTTGTTTGTGTTGAACAAATTTTAGCAAATAAAAACGTGTGAACACCACACATAGTATGGCAGGTGTGAATAGCTTATGATTTTTGGAAGTCTCCGGAAAACCCACCAGGGTTTCGTTTTTTACCTCCTGAAAATGGACCGTGTTGAATGAAAGTATAAAACCTTGACATAAGAAGAATTCATATATATATATATATATGTGTGTGTGCACTTAGACTGTGTTTACGTCTTCTTGGTGATTTTTTAAGGTACGCTTCTGCTAGTTTGTAAATGTCGACTTGGCAAATTTTGTCGATTGTCTATTTTGCAAATAAAAGGGTCATAAATATATCAAATGGAATTTATTAACTAAGATTTGTCTATGCTTAAAGGAAATATGTTTTTGCTAAAAATATATCATTTAGTTTTGAGATAAAATGACGATCGATTAGTGAGTATTTTGAGTACTTTACTTTTTGTACTTCCTGTTTATTCTAAAAGGTGTACTTTATATTGACGAGCTCTTTTCTTTTAAATGAATAAAAACACAGATAATACATGAACAAGATAAAACAAGGCTTGTTGAAACAAAATTACAAACATAACATCGGGCTAATACAAACGATATTTTACGATTGTTGAAGTTATAATTTGCATCCGTCTTTTGTGTCTAGTTTACTTATATTACACAGTTTTTATCACACTTATAACATCAACCGATAATGTTATTATAATCCACTTTAGTACTAAGAACAACTGATTCTGAAGTCTTGACACCTACGCATGCTTCATAAACGTCAAGTAACATTTGTTACTTGCATTTTTATGAACATGCATCACAGATCGATGTCATTGTTATCAACAATCAATAATACGTATGCTATCTCAATCTGGGGTTTCACGCATAGATCTCACATCTTGTCCCTTTTTATTGCTTTGCAGTAGTGGTTTGTGTGGGATCTCCCTAAAGTGCTTATTTAGGAAATCAATAAAGTTCCAGATGACGTCTTTTTCACATTTAGTTTATTGGTCAAAATAACGATACGGTGCCAAGTGCATCTATTCATCGTGTTGCATATTCCAGTCCCTTGCATTCGTGTTGACAACTGTGTAGTTACCTTTTTGTATGGTTGTTTTTGCTTTTATCGAATCAATTTTGTTTTCTCATTCAAAAAGTGTTTAGACACCATGGTTTGCAAGCATGTTCAATCAATGGCGTCTGACCACTTCATTAGTCTTTCTCTACATGCATACTATATATTTAGCAGTCACACATGAAATCGAATTCACGTAAACGAATAATGGGACGTTCTTTTAGACATACGTACATAAACCGTTGGCGTTTCATCATATCTCACATATTTTGTCTGCACAATCAGCGAGAGTTGATCTTTTCTATATTGTACTCGAGATTAAATGCCATATTGTCACGCCTTTAACCTAGCCATTTTAAATGGTATTCAGATAATGTGGGTTTAAAAACATATTTGTAATATTTTGTTCTAATCATGTATTCAAATAATGCAATGGGGCCTCTTATAACAATATTTGTTTTCAGATTACTTCAAAATGTTGTTATTATGTTATAAAATCTGCATACACAAAATTAGCTAACCCATAAACACATGTAAATACTGTATTTGTCTTGAAAAGAATATGTTATCATAATATCGACGATTTTATACAAATGCCAAAAGCTTGTTGCAGTTCAACAAGATCAGCAATAGTCTTACGAGTACAAAGTCTGACCCAATCCACATTCGCCGTCATGCATTACAAATGAGACTAACACCATATCTGTTCTACACTTACCTATATCAGATATATGTTAATTACATATATCAGTCACATTGTTACGTGGTAAACATATTTATATATCAAACATCGTTTATATTCATAGAACTTGTGAAATGTTTAGGACGTTTGAAGTGATATGTTGATCTTTTGAGTTCTTTGAATGTTACTAAATTGTACAATATCTTTTCAGGATATAAACAAGCTCATTAGTATTCATAGAATGTGTAAAACAAATTCTGTCTGATTTAGCATAATGTGATTCTCTTTAGATACAGTCTCTTTGTGTGATACAAGACATTGTATATTGCTGTATTTGTTTTCAGATTACAAACGGAACTAAACTCACAACTTAACTGTTAATATCTGAGTTCAAGACAACGAGGTGAGCAGATTATCTGATAATACTTGTGTCCTGAAATTTGCTTCATTTAATGTTGTTTTCTATACTATTGTAATCACATTGAACCTTGAAAAAACATATACTTGGAACATTCTAGTTAAGTTAAGTAGATTATTAACACATTACAAGCTGCGGGTCTTACCAATATCAACACCCGTTGTTTGGTTTTAATTATGTTCGAAAACATCGTGATTACTATTCAACCTTTATCTGAGGTGTAGTATCATACATTCTAAAGTTTAATTATGACGATGAATGAAAACAAAATACTTAAATCACACAATGAAGTGAATTCTGATAAGGGAACATCTGATTAGTCTGTAAGTGTCACTAGCTAAATATGAATGTTTCTATATCTCAATATTTCAAAACAGTATTTAAATTATATCATTCTTTTACGCTTTATCGCATTATCTCAGTTAAATAAGTATTTTGCTAGTTGATTGATAAGGTAGGTGACCAAATAATGCCACTAAGCCAATACATAAGAACATATTTTAAATAATAGAACATTTAGAGAGTTCAATCACTCATTGGAAGATTTATTGTTGGCCTAGCATACAGCAATAAATATACTGATTTCTCACTTGCTGTATCATTAACACTCACAAAATGTCAAACACACCTGTCCAGTTGGGTCTTCATTTAGTTAATTTGTCTAGCATATTGCATAGTCTTATCATGCGTCAAGCCATATTCTAATCGGAAAAGTATTGTGGTTTTAGATAAATGAAGTGGTATGCTGTAAATCTGTTATAGAAACAATATAAACTCGAATAACTGATGTCGTAAATCGTTATAAAACAATGATAATTCCCGAAACAACCTTTGCTTGCTCACATTCATGACTGAAAGGTCAACTGAGGCTGCGATTGCCGACTAGTGTAGGCGTTTTCTGCCGTTTCAAGAGCTTTTTTAAATTTGGAAAAAAACAAAAAAACAATGCAATTTTGTATATAAACTAACTTTCTTGCTTTTTCATATATATTGACACACTGATAACGCTCACATATAACCTTAAAAGATATTATATCTTATAATATTGATAGAGAAAAACAAAACAATCCACACTTATTATCATCAACATGATTATTAGAACTTCGTAGCACATTATAAGCAACTATACGTCATCACCTTGTGATATCAAAGTGGATAAGCTTTATTTATCAACGATTAACGTTAGTATTTGCATCTGAGGAATCACGTAAGATGCTCTGTATGCACCATGATTACTCTAAGGGAATGTTGATTCCGTTTCCAAGTATCTCAGGATTTGTGTAAGAGTAAAAATAATCACATGGATTAGTTCGAGCTGTTTGCTTCTGACTGATTTTTTCCTCAACTATGATTAATCAACTTCCTCAAGTAATTTAGCTATTAGCTATCTCAAAAGCAAGATGAGTGATATTTCGACATTTTCTTCTATTCACACTTATGATGATGAGTTGCATTTACTTCTTTTCAAACATAGGTAAATAATTGCACATAATATTTGTACAGCGCACGTAATCTATAGATGTTTTTATATCAGTCAATGTGGCTCATTGATTCCAGACGATCAGTCTCGGCAGTGGTCTTTTGCCGGTGGGCTCTACATTATTGCAACAAATAATGGTAAACCCATAGGGGCACTGGTCACTGGTAAGTTTATAATCTTATTGATATTGCTCTACACCACTGATGGTGTAGATATATATCATAACGTTTTTTTACACGGTCGGAGGGTTATATGACAGGTAAAGGCCAGTGGCCTGACATCAGTGGTTCGCCACTCACTGATATAGGTAGTCGCCGTTTATAGAATCATCCTGGAGGATCTGCAAGCTACCGGGTATGCATTGAGGCAGAGGTCTGATTAGTGGTTATTACTTGGACGTACTCATTTTAGGGCTTAACCGGAACTTGGGCCATCCAGCTAGACGTCGAAAGTGGAGGGTTGGGAGTGTGAGTTTCAGCGCAGCATAGCTTGTAAGTGGGAGACTGAATGCATCAATAACTTAAACCACAGTGGTATATCAGTCATGTGGCTATTAGCTCCAGACCATCAGTCTTGGCAGTGGTCTTTTGCCGATGGGCTCTGAATTATGGCAATACAGAATGGTACACCCATGTTTGCACCTGTCGGAGGCAAGTGTATAATATAAGCTGGTCATCGAAGCCTTATAAGTGGCTCTGCTCATGATTTGGATTTATGTAAGGTGGCGTGGGAGCTGCTTGGTGTCCAGAACGGGCAGTACTGTGTTATGCATGCTCGTAGGCCATCGCATCTTGTGTTACGGTGGTCCAGGTTGCTAAGGATAACCTACGCTTTTATAACATGTATCAAACAATACAATACCTGCGAACTGAAATTAAATTACTGGACTTTAAACTACGCACAGACTCCTAGCAAGAAGGATCACCTAATACTTAGGAAATTATAACCACAAATTATACTCCAAAGTTTACAATTCAGTTCCAAGCTCATAATGAACTTAATTGCATAACAACCACATCCACAGACCATGTTACCTGACCTCATTGATTACTCAAAGACCCGTCATTTCGTTTGGTTACCAATAAAGGTCATCATAATATCTTGTTTGTTTCATATCTTGTGATACTGAGCAGCTCTGTGTCAACAAGCGAATCGTTACTGGTCAATTCATATCATGGTCAAAACCGTAATAACAACGTCGACTTCAGATACATTATCATTAATGACTCTTGTGTTGAAACGGCTAAAGTGATGTTTCGTGACCGTCTTGTTCGCTTCCTCATACTTAACTTTTTGTCTACGCACCCAAGAGCTTAACTCAAGATGTCAGATACGTGTGAACGTTGACATTCGAGATTGTTGACCTAGTTCTTAGTGATGTCATTGACTGATACATTGGTTCGAATCTCGATTTTCGATAATTCAAAAATTCAGCCTTGGCTAAAGGGGTAACTTAATTTCGTCAATGTTTAAAGTGTAAATGTATTTATAAGACTGTTTCTAGATGTTTTACCTAACGAGATAAATGTCAACGTTAAGAAGTAACACAAACGTTTGGTTCAAACCATTTCACAGTACAAATATCGATCTCCAAAAATACCCAACTTAAATAATCGAGTTAGTCAGCTTATTTGTATATAAAACATATGTGATTATTGCTTATTTATAAAATAAGAATTTATATTCGTTATCTCGTATCAACTTTGTTGTTAAAAAGGTTTAAGTGTCAACCTTTTATCATCATATATTGTTAGTTTATTGTCACATAGTTCTTTTTAAAAAAATGTAGTGTATTTCTTTCTATCTGTTGAGCTTAGTTTATAATTTTAAATATTCTTTATGTTATGAAAGGTTTACTACAACTAGTTGCTTTTTTCATTAGAGTTTTGAACTTAAATCTTTAATTAAAGCGTGATATTCAATTGTGTGTGTGAAAAGGCAATTTGTTTTGGGTTTCGAAGCTTTTCGATTCCGTTGAAAATCGTTGATGTTAAGGTGTATATCTTTACTTGGTTAAACACTTAGTAGAACGTGTGCCTAAGGCCTATTGGTGTTTTAAACAACATTTTTATTCGTTGAATTCAAGACAAAAACTTCACCTAAACGGCGGCAATAACAATTCGTTTTATCGAAAAATTGTTTTATGCAATTATCGGAGTCAACGTAGATAGGATAATTATATTTTGCTATTAGATATATATCAGCTAAATATGTATCCTTGAAATATATTTGCTAGGTGTTGTCGAGATTATTTTGAGCTGTTTTGTCTTTAAATATGTCATGTCCCCAAGGACATCATAATGGTCACAAACCCACATTCTTCGTTTACTATATATGCTCTCAAACGTGTCACCAACTTAGCTATTACGATGTATATGATGTTAACAACGATGCCATCCCACAACCCTGATAGGCTATCTAATACAACAGATGAGAGAAAGTACAAACAATGACATTATGATTGGTAGCAAAATGGACATTTTTATTATCTCTCTCATAAAAATAAATGTTCCCAGTGAAAACCAGTTTTGAAAAACAATTCTTATCTACTGATATAACTTATATCAAATGTCAATTAACATGCGTTTCCTTTTAAATTGGTTTATTGATTCAAAATTGTGCTGAAGTTGTTGGAGACTCTAGAAGTAGGCACATTTATACAAACAAATGTAAAAAAAAAGGCTGGCTTCATAATTTATCAACTCTAATGAGACAAATACAAAGACATATGAGATGATTGGAGCAGAAATAAGTCAACACCATGTGATATCAGAATGGTTGATGTCTATTCGATTGATACTTCACATCCTTAATACACATTATACACATTATATCACATAGAAGAGTGTTATTGTGGTACATGTTCGTTATATCCTATTGAATGTTTACACCTACATTGGGTGTAGGGGAATATCAACAATCATACTTAATGCATGCATACGCGTGGGCTGTCAATAAATAATAGCTTTTTAAATGATTTATGTGGGGTTCTTGGAATTATTTTTTTTCGTTCGTTCGTTTAATTTACTTCTAAACCCACAACCAGCTTGGACAAATTTAATTTGACCAAGGCAAATCAGGATAGGTCATTAAATAGGTTATCCTGATTTGTCTTGGTCAAGTTATTGATTTCCTTTTTTTAATAATACTTTACAAACTTTGGTTATTACTTCCAATATACATTGGAGGCCATTATCCTTCAGGTCATTTTTTTGGCTTAAGTCTGCGCGTCTGAGAGTTTGAACATAAATTGAATTCATACCATTTATATACATTTCACAATACAAGCAATATAATGTGACATTTAATAAATTGTTTTTTTTTTGTATGGCAGACTACATGATTCAATCTCCTACTATACGTAACTCACCAACTCATTATTTAAATCGCTCAATTAATAGTATGTTTAACTATGAGTGGTCACCATCTATCTTTCTGTACACAGGTAAATAGTCACTGGTTCAAGTTCCGATCACGATGGGCAATTAACTATAAGGTCGTACAAGAAAAGTTAATTTTGGTCGCAGAAACAGACAATTGCGGACCGATGTGTCACTTAATAAAGAAAGTTTTAATTGAACGTTACAAAACAAAAGTATATAATTATTTTAGTCATGCGGGTCAAAGTCGTTAAGGATGCATCCTATCAAACTATTTGTTGATGCATTACAGATAATAAGCAGTTGACCAAAAAACAAAATTAACTAGAAATTTAAGAATATACCAACAATCTACCAACATTGTAACTTCATGTCTCGGTAAGTCTATGATCCACATTCCAGAATCAGCACTGTTATCCTGTCACTGTTATGCAAGTGCCTTCAGATGACATTCAAAGATGACTCCGTTATATTTGGTTGTTATTTTGTTGTTGTTCGCACTTGTTTTGCTGTTAGACTTTAAGGTAAGTCACATTATCCAGAAAAGTATACTGTTTTCAAACAGACAAGATGTGTTTGTTACGATACTGGGGTAATGTTTACAATATCCGATACCGAAGCAGCCGTTTAAATGAAGTTCGAAAACTGTCACCATATTTGTCTCAGTTGTTAAAGATATATATCAAACTATATGACGTGTTCAAGGATCTTGCATGCAAGTATTTAAAATGAGCCTCTTCTCAAGATGCGCATAAGTCAATATGTAAATACCGTATGAGTGTAAAGGAAATGTTAGCTTTTGATGGGGCCCATGCTATTGGATTGAAATACAAC
Organism: Clione limacina; assembly: GCA_032362205.1. Lineage (NCBI taxonomy): Eukaryota > Metazoa > Mollusca > Gastropoda > Pteropoda > Clionidae > Clione > Clione limacina. The sequence continues at coordinate 12,378 of JAUUEB010055639.1, forward strand.
ATCTTTGATTTCGGGGATTCAATTAAATACCCAGGGTCTTCACGTTTTGATCAATGATAATTTCCTAAACATAAACTGTTTTTAATCTTCAATAAACAAAATTTAGAACTCTTATGCAATTTGACTTCATTTTTGTTTTCATGTTTTTGTATGGAATAGTTGTTCATTTGGCTTATAAATTAATACAGTACTGAACTAGAAAAATCAGCACATCAGACGCAAGTAACAACAAAAATAGCAAACAACTCAACGGCCATAACTTTGTAAACATATTTTTCAAAAAGTTGAGAAAATTATTTTTAGAAGGTCCCTAGAAGGACCCTATAAGAGCTTGTGTAAAATATATCAGGGTCTTACTCACAACGATACGTGCCTGAATGACGTACCTGAAAGTCATTAAATGGGGCATAACTCTGTCGAAACTGTTTTGTTTTCAAATCATAAGACTTGTGAAAGGTGGTTTCAGGTTGGCACTACAAGAGCCTTTTTGCAATATTTCAGATTCTTATCTCTGAAGATGTGACCACAGCGTGTTTTTTGCCAAATTAACAAAGAACTTACAGCAAACAAACTCAAATATTTGTTGATTTCAAAGCAAAAATTATATTCCTGATCTATATCATCCCTTCAAAAATAAAAGACATCCGAACAAAAAAACTCAAGTTATCGCATAAACAGACAGACACACATACATCGACAAGAAGAAAATATACTACTACACAAGTGTGCTTGGGAAAACATAATTCACTTACAATGCGTTCCCTTTAATCAAAGTTTTGAATCTTGACGGGGGGGGGGGAGTAAACATTTATAGACATCCAATGAAATACAGAACAAATAACAAATAAATCAGCTACTTGTGACCTCAAAGAGGTTGCTGTCTACTTGACAGGTTTTTACACCTGAAGTGCATCTGCGAATGCGTAATACACACCAAGTATGAGTCTATGTCTTTGCTGAGGCTACACCAATGATTGATTCCACTTGCAAGTTGCACAATACCAACACTATATCTACATGTTAGTGAGGTATCTTAAAAATATGTAATTGAAGGATGAGACTTTGGTTATTGATATGTATTATTGTGTTAGTTTGTTTATTTGGACGAGTTTTACTTTGCCACAAACAAATAAACCAAACAAGCTTTTCTCGAGATATCTACTGCATAAACACTATCGTGTATATGTATAACGTAACTCGAGGGTCTCTATGCTTTATATAAAGACATTATGCCATTTATACCGCTATCAGAAGTGTGTGAACACAACATACATATTTGAAAGTACAAGCCTGCTAAGTGCCCTTGTACGGTTTGATATGTTTAGTTTAAGTTAAGGTGTTGTACGACTAATCGACTATACTATATACGTACAAGTCTGTCTAGCTAGCATGATTCACTGTATGTTTCTTATCAAATAAAAGCTAAATAGTTTATTCTAAAGTTTACACATTAGTTATTACGGCCAATATAATACACAAACATACATGCACATTATATGTTGTTAAATCACAATTGTCGGTGCTTTTTTGTTCGATACCATAGCGCTAGACGAAGAAGCATGTTTCATACAAGATGCAAGTTATATTTTTTCATACAATTCCATGGTCATATCAAACTAATACAAAGAAGACTAGCGTTTGATGAAGCAGTAAGGATAATAACTATTTTACATGTCATTAAATGTGTTGGCATCGATGTTACAGATAACAACAAAACACATGATTTGCAGCTTAAATTCAGTGCCAATTACAGATGCAATTTTAATCCAAAAGCTTCTTTCAATGTTCTCTGATTTGTCTTGATTTGTTAAAATAGTGTCGCTATGAATCATTTACATGTCAACTGTTGAAGCATTTTTATTATAATTATAATTCTCATCGGCCATCAATTTTGGATATTCCCTAAGAAATGTGCTAACTGGCTAATATGCTTATATCATTTGTTTTTTTGATGGCGAAGGAAATGTTATCTAGTCTATGTACTCGGATTTAAGGTTATTGCCAAATCTATATTTTCAGAGATCTAAGGAAACCCCGGGGTATTCACGCGTCTATCAATGATTTTTTCAGAAACATAATACTATTTTTCTTCGAGTCATCAACAAACATCACAGGACATCTCAGAAAACATGTTCTTTTTTTTCTTTCAACCTTTTGAAAATAATCGATGTATGTCATTTTTTGTCATTTTTTTTAATAGATTCACTGATATAAGGTTAAGTCACGAGTTACCTAAAGTAATAACAATAAGTATTTTTGTTATTTTCGTTTGAAGAATATGTTAAATTGATGTTTAAGAAAAGATGGATCACCATTCCCTTCGAAGTTAATATGCACTTTGGGTAGGAATAGAACTATTATAATATGTTGCAATACATTATATAGTAAATATGTAGTTTTGATTTACTTAGAGATTGATTCTTGATTGATGCATGCCATATAATAGGTATATGATTACAATTACGTGTGTGATTGAAAACATTTAACTTTGAATCAAGACCCGTTAGTAATTAATTATTTAATGAATGTCGTTAGAATTATTACATTAATGCTAGCAGTTTAAATTTACATCCTTTTATTATTCAATTATCATTTAGATTCCCAAATTGTAAATAATGTATATCATTTTAGTTTCCCTCAGTAAATGTTTAAATTGTATCAATACTTAAAGAAATCATCAACACGTTAACATTGCAGTCAGTCTACCGTCCTTGACACATTCCTCAAGATAATATGATCTTAGGAATCAATATACCGAACTTTTTTTTTGCCAAGACCTGAATGATCTTTTCTTTTATAAGCTAAGTGTACAGTTCAATCAGCGGTTAATCTTCTGTGTTTAATCTCTGCATACATATATCGTTATGTATATTATAGTTGTTTAAAAAAATACTTATTTTGAATCATGTCACTGCATTTCATCATAGAAAAGCAGGAAATGCATGAGACAATTATTTCCTGTGTTTGTGGAAAGTGTGTTCTCAAGGGTTTGTAAATATAACAAGTTTATGTTTATAGAATGTTTGCAAAATAATATGACCTCAAAATGAGACCAATGACGGTTGTTAAACATAAAACATGTGAAGAAAACAACAACATCATAAGAACCAATTACAAATAAAACAGTCAAATTCTTGGCCATTTTAGAGGTATTTATTCACTATATCTAGATACATTAAAATTGTCCGTCTCACAAGTATAATAAAAACACATATTTAACAAAAAAATGCATTTAGTTAAAGACATTTTATCATCAACAGTTTTTCAATTTGTAAGTACCACTCTTACATTGTGTGTATGGTATATATTTTATACATTTCTCTGATCCAAACTCTTCGGCAAACAAATGAAATACGAACATAAATTATGACTGCGCATTACGTTTCTGTTTTCTTTTGAGAATTGACTAACTTATAAAACAAATCCTAGATTGTCAAGTACGTTTTCCATTTTACTCTTATAAAAAGCAAAGGGGATTCTTTTGTCATGTTCTATTCTGAAACTAAATGATACACATTATGTTTGAATTTGTATATATATTTTAGGGGGCATCGTGGCCGAACGGTCTGCGAGGTTGAGTTCGGACTCGATCACGTGATCTCAAGAGGTTGTCTTGACA
>JAUUEB010055750.1:2685-15994 GCA_032362205.1 Clione limacina
TCACTTCATCGACTATATACTAATTCGCCAAGTATATGTGAAAAACGTACTTAACACAAGAGTCTTGCCAATTAGACCCAATGATGTAGAGATATGACCGACATACGAGTCTTTTACAAGCGCCTACTAAAGTATACGATCCTTCGCACCAAACGCAAAGCCCTCTGTACATCTCAGATTGAAAAGACCTACTATCAGCAAAGAAAAACCATCACTTCTAAACATAATCGAACAAAAACCATAATTGATGGTACTGGACAAAAATCCAGGCCTCAATGATAATTCGTTTTTCAACAAAAGATAAGCATCCTCATTTTCTTAAGTGGAAGCTTCTTTCCAACATCTGCGAGTCTATTCATTGCTTTCCTGGGAAAAAATCATTTTGAAAATCAGATGTCAATCTTTACCTTTTATAATATGAACTCAGTTGCTCGGTCCTTGTTGAACCCTGATTTTTGTTTTACTTTTCATTTTTAAAAAGTTCATAATTACCACAAGGTAGGACACCCGAACCCTAAACAGCAGATCAGACCTCATGGCCGAATGTACACATAGAGCTAAATTGAAGGTACACAAGCCGTATTCAGGAAATAAAGCACAAAACCATGACAACAATGACGCTGACACTCGGGAAACGACGAGAACTCAGATGTAATCAGACAACATTATAACAAGTTTTAAGATACGCCGTAAGTAAAGGATGTAGAAACGATTGTTGTGAGGTGCAGTTGGTGTTTCTTGTTATCTGTCTTCTCGGTCAAGGCTTTTAAAAATACCATCCTTCGCACCAAACCAGAGCCCTCTGCACAGCTCAGATGGAAAAGATCTTCTATCAGCAAAGAAAAATAATCATTAAACGTTGGTCAGATTACTGCAATACTCTTAGTAGCAGTACAAGTCGTTTCGTGAAAGAGTCAGCTCTAAACAGAATTGAACATAAACCATAACTGATGGTACTGAATTAACATCCAGGCCTCAATGAAAATTCCTTTTTTTCAACACAAGCTAAGCTTCCTAATTTTTTTAGGTAATAGCTTCCAACAACTGCGAGTCTATGCATTGCTTTCACAGGAAAACAACTTTATGTGTGTTCCTGAGTTTCCATTATGAAAAGTTCATAATCACCTAAATCACCACAAGTTAGGACACCCGAACTCTAAACAGCAGATCAGAACTATTGGCCAAATTATGTAGACATAGTTCCAAAATAAAAGGTACACAAAGCTGTAGCCAGGAAACAAAACACAAAACCCTAACAACAATGACGCTGACAGACGAGAAACGAGGTGAGTTGGTATTTTATGTCTTCTCGATCAAGGCTCTTAAATATACGACCCTTCGCACCAAACTCAGAGCTCTCTGCGCAGCTCAGATTGAAAAGACCTTCTATCAGCAAAGAAAAGAATCATTAAACGTTGGTCAGAGCACTCCAGTACTTATCAATACATGCTGTTTCGTGAAGGAGTTAGTTCTAAGCATAATTGAACAGAAACCACCCCAGAAATCGACTATAGAACCGTTTTCTATGTATACGCGTCACTACAAATATGGTCTAATTCGCAAATCTACATTTTCTCAAACAAATAAGTACTCAAGCAGAAAAGTTGCTTTTTGCGTAATTATACGTTTTTCCACGCACAATTATATTATGCAGTGGTATATACTTTTCTTGTATGTGTGTCTTCCTGTCTGTCTGTGTTTGTGTCTGTTTACGTGATAACTCCAGTAATATTGTTCGGATCTCTTTAATTTTTGGAAGGATGATATAAAGCAGAAATAAAATGTCTGCTATTTAAATCCTGCAATATTAGTGAATAATTGGCTTTATTGAGTCGTTTTGCCAAATGTTTTTTTTTAAGAATCTGAAATCTTTCAAAGAGGCTCTCCTAGTGACTATCTAAAACCACATTTTGAAATGTTTTGAATAATCAAATTAAAAACAGAACTATGGCCCCTTTATTCATTTTGCTATTTGTTCATTTTATTTTTTTTTGCGACCACGCCTAATTGGCTTAATTCGTGAGTCTCTAAAAGCTGGAGTCTAAAGTTTTGAAAACAAAACAGTTTAGACAGAGTTGTGTCCCGTTCATGATTGTTAGGTACGTTATTTAGGCAGTGGACGCATCGTTGAGAGTAAGACTCGCACAATAGGTCGTGGCTGTACTCTCTACGAGTATTCATTTCTTTTTTCATCTTTAACTTTAGTAACACCCTTACAAGTTAAAATGTATTCTGATGTACAAAAATGGCATGGTATTGTATGATTTTAAACAATGAAAACTTTGAGTAAAAGTTCAGTATATACTTTGTAAATGAGTACTTAGTTGTCTTTGAGAGATCATATGTCTGTTATGACTAAGGCGACAATTATTTAGGTCAGAGAATAATCTAATGAAAACAAAGCAGCAAAACTATATATTATCTTTAACCACGTTCCCACATCCTTCACTTACACGTTATCACGTTTCTGTGTTTAAATAACTGTATTTCATTCACGTACATGTTAAACATTCTTAGATTTTACTCAAAAGCAGCATGGCTTATCCTGTTTCCTAATTTGTGACAGTATTTTGTCAGTTATACGTCTGGGACCGTTCAACACACTCCAGGCTGTCATTTCTGCTACATGTGCTTGAATTTGGCCTAGAAACGACCACCACAAGTTCTTTCTGAATAGTCATAGGGTCCTCTAAGATTACATACTCAATACTGTGTGTAGCTGGGAAACCAAAGATATATCCACAGCCTTTACAAAGATAACCATTCTACAAGCCAATTGATCATCAATTTATTGGGAACTCCGATATATGTTTTGATCACACTTTTCTTTAACGCGATAACACAGTGATTAGCGCGTTAGACTCAAGAGCTGGCCGTCTAAAAGCGTTGTGATTTCAAACCGTACAACGGGTCAAAATTTTCATGGTGAAAAATTTGCTATCGCCTTCCGCCTGCCAACCCTGCAGTCGAATTGGGTACCTGACTTATAGACCCTGTAAGTTAACTAAGGCTCGTCGCCTAACCGGCTGACTCCTTGTATACGCTGTATGTACATATTGTGTGTCTCCGTTGCAGTGAAATTAGTTGTGTCGTACTAAGATTCCTTGTATAATCTGAATGTGCATGTGTGTTTCCGCCCTGCATGTCAGAGGTAATAATTTGTAATGCGCTTTGAGCTTACTCCAAATGGAAAGCGCCATATAAGTGTCATTATTACCATTACTATTACAAATAAAGAAACCTAACACTCTTAGGTTTGATGCGTTGCCAAAACACACACAAATAACGTTAGCGCGCGTGCGCGCGTGTCTGTTTTTATGGACACGCCGACTCAATTTCCTATGTTTTCATTCGCAAATTCACATACCTATATTTTCAGCTAGTATAAACTGAATGTTGTATTTAGTATACAAACAAAGAGTAAAATAAACAACGATAAGAACAAACAAATATACCAAAAAGCTTATAAAAGTAACAAAATAATTCAGATTCATATTGATTTATTTACATCAATATTGTATATATGAACGTTTTTCATTTCATGTCAATTAGAGACGCAAAACAATATCTTCAGTAACATCAATTTCATATTAATACACATGCTATATGAGTCTTGCAACTAGGTAAGTAAGTACTCATAAATGATGTAAAAAACAATGTAATAATGACCTAAGTTTTAAATAGATAAGATATAATTATGAATACACATAGTCAACAAATGTGTTTACTCAACAACAAAGTGAACGCTACTTTTTAAATATAAGAGATTTAAACAAGGGGTGACAAAGTGATTATGAACCAGAGTGGCATGTACTTTAAAACATTTTATAACTCATCAATGTGTTATCTTTTGTGAATTATTTATCAAAAAGGGTCAAAATATAATAAGAAAAAACAATTCAGAAAGCATTAAAACTACAACCGGTGATTTGGTTTGAGAGTGTGTTTAAAGTGATATTTAATACACCTGATGAACTTGATGATAACAATGGAAGGCAAATGGAGAAAAGCAGGTTCATGTGTGTCTCTCTGAATAGACGGTAGAAATCTGAGAAAATGTTCTTGTTGCGTAAACGATTGTCTATATTCTTCATGTACAGAATATGTCTTTCTGATTGCAGAACAATCCCGAGTGACTTTTGAACTACTGACGTTAGAACCTGAACATGTTTCAACGAGAATTGCAATAATAAATTAACATATCAACAGTCAATAAATAGTGATCAATGATTTATAACATATTAGCATGAGCGTTCTTGATTTCTTAAGTCAACGAAATATTTTGAACATTGCGTGTATCAGGGCGCACATGTCCATAGTATACAAATTTACTTTTAAAACAAGTAAAGCATTCCTCAAGATATCAACTCTACATTTACAACCAGTTCAGAGTAATCCCATGGTTTACCATTTATAATATATCATAGCCAAATAAACTATATACATTCATACTTTTTTCAAAAAAGTGTAGCTTTAAATAACATAGGGCGCACTGTTACAGCGAATTGTCTTTTGAATCAGTGCAGCGTATAGCATGTGCTCTTGGCGCACTGTAAATAATATTCAACCATATTATTTTTACAACTAGTGAGCCTAGAATACCCTAACCGCACTTCTACAGACGTACTTTCACGACCAATACAGAAAGCAGACAAGAGTACCTAAATCTCACTATTTATTAAGCTCAACAGTAATTGCAAGAATGGTACAAACATTATAACATTGTAACATTATAACATTATCACATAGATGATGTAATATATAGACGCAGATCATATTTTAAATATCTTGCATCTTATGATCCACATCTCTGCTCATCAAACAAAAACATGTCCAATATAGTTTTTCTTGTTTCATCCGTTTCGTCAATTTGTCTGTTGTTCACAAATGTCTTTTAAACACTTCTACCGTATCTGAGTAAAGTGCCCCCTGATTTCAATGAGGCTGAACGACCAGGCACAATGCGCGTGCCAAAAGGTGAAGAACGTGATATTGAGTTCACTCTTTTGAAACCGTCATATGTTTTAGATAACTGTGTTCTCCGTACATATTGCAGATGCCTTTTGTAGCCAATAAACGCACGTTCAAATTGTCTCAAGGTCATCATACCACGGTTGCCTGTCGACGGAATATTTCTTTTTTTAGGAGCAAACATCCGATTAGATGTGGATGACGAATCTTGAGCGAATAGTTTAGTTGAACTCTCTTTGTCGTTTTGAGATGTTGAAGACTTTGGACTTTCAACGCTTTGAATCTTTGAACTGATTGATTGCTGTTTGACCTTTGTGGTGACGTCATCTTTTGACCCTGTGTCTAGGATTGAAGATTCTGAACCTTTTACGCTTTCAAGTAAAAAGTGTATCAGTGGCGAAGGGATGATTGTTATTACGTCTTTGTTTTTCTCTGTCTTAAGGGCAGTAGAAGATTCTGGGCTCTCAATGTTTTCAACCTTTGTACCCATCGGTTGTTGTGGGATGACTTTGTTAACGTCAGTCTTTGGCTGCGTTGTCGATGGGAATGATTCTATTGTTGGCAAATCCACAATGACGTTTACAACCATTGCTGTGAGGATATAGACCTGATGAAGAGAAAAGAAAATAAAGTTTATTAAGATATAATTAAAGAAAAGAACATCATCAACAAATGTTATACTTTATATAGCTATTAAAAGACAAAGGATGAACACGTGAGTCGCGTAACTGGTGCATTCTACACAGTCAAAGTAAATCGACATACCTCCTAGTTTCTCTATTTGAACAATTAGGCCAAAGCACTGTTTAAAACGGAATTTCCCTCCAATTCGACGGTATCAGCAGAGTTTCAAGAACCAATTACTTTAAATCACTGCAAAATGTAGGAAAATCCCCAAATTTGTTGATTTATATGAAACTATAATCGATGTAAGATAACAGCTGACACTTATATGATTATGTTATAAGATTATATAATTTCATCTCTAATAATACAAAATGAAGATTGATCAAAATAATATACCTATAATAAAAAATAATAAGGCAACTTGTTTGTAGTGGGTTGGTTTATCCAGGCAAAACAAAGATTCACGTTGTTTTACACGGAGGTGAGAGTTTGACAGGAAACGATGTCAAAACAAGGTTTAAATGTTTTTATTAAATTTGTCTTTGTAAAAACAAAGTTATTGTGAAATTTTCAACAATATCTTCCAAATTATATTTTTTTAGTAGTTTACTAAGTATTTTATTAGTCTTCTTAATTTTAACCTAATGTTACTGTCACATTAGTTGTCTGAACATAAATGCAGTCAGATAGTAGCCGTCATTTGGATGAACAGTAGGACCCAAATGTTTAAAAAACACTGGCATTTAAAACAGTCAGTCTCCAACAAAACAGTAAATTAGCAAAAATGAAATCGTGCTGAAAGTCACGACTGAAACGAATAAATATAATATATTTACCATAGTCGTGATCATTAAAGTTGTTATCTGTTAACAAAATCCTGACAACGTGCGTCATATTCAAATTAAATTGTTTTTCGGTATGTTATGAAAATAGGTCGTCAATGATTTAAATGAGGCACTATTTATTTCAATTTTCTCTTCAATACTAAAACTTGAATTTCGACAGGGCAATGAACTCACGGAAAAAACTGAAGTTACCAGTCTCTATTTATTTTATTTTAAGTGTATAATTTTTAATGCAAAATAATTTCTCTTTTGTATAGGTTAAGCGTATTTTAAATGTTTCCTTCCGGTTAAGAAGTAATTACACTAACCTCCACAAAAATAGCGTCAAAATATGCAAACTAAATCAAGTACAAAAAAGACATGTTATTTGTCAAAAGAGCCACATAGAAGTCATTATCTAAAATAACTTTATTCATCAAGTGGACTTTTAATGCAGAACTTTTTGGGTATTTCAACATTAACGCTGAACCGGTTACACATCCTGGGAATCGATTACAAGATATCTGAAAGGTAAGAAAGCGCGATGCTTGCTGAGCTACAAAGCCTCCTAGTAAAGTATACAAAATATGAATCACTAAAGCAGACTAGATACAAATTTAATTTCTGAAGACGAATCGCTATCACCGTTTGGCCAATTAGGGACACTAAAGTGATTAAAATCCGCAAGTGTGTAAAACAATCCGTAAACGTTAATTCAGTCGACTAACCAAAGTTGCCTTTAATCAAGCAAACTATCAAAAACATCAAATGATCTCATTTAAACTATTTAAATACTTTGAGGTAATTCAAATTCCTGCTTTAAACTGACCATCGTATTAGTTAGAGTAAAACTGAATGACTAACTATTAAGATTCTGAATGTTTTTTTGTTTGTTTTACAAACAACTTTATCGGTATTAATGATCTTTGCATCCAAGAAAGTAAGTTTTCAGGAGACAAATGGGAAAATTTGGGTAAAGAAAATTTTCTGCCATTCAAATGAGATTAAGGAAAAAGCCACGACGCAATTATTTCAAGTGTATTCCTATTTCGCTGTTTTCATATATCCACGATTTTAAAAAATTAAGCAGAAAGATGTAAAAGACCCGACAATTTTAATCATTAACCAATAAATGTTTACAGAAATAAACAAGGTATACTTACAAGTCTGTTCATGTTTGACTGTTATCAAGCTTTCTGTTGCACTTTGACTTTAAGTTAAATCGCTAAAATTAATTGTGAGTAAAAGTTTCTGTATTGTATACTCGTGTATATAAGCTTTTTTATATGTACACAACGTTCCGACTAATACTAATACTACTACTACGTTAGCTGGCTATATTTATATGCATCGTGGAACACCACGTTGGACAGGCGAGTTGTAAAGTCAGCCACGGTGTGAGCGTGATCGATTTTGATTGGCTGATGTCTTGTCGCTTGCTCTGAAAGCGAGTGAAGAGGATAACTTTTTGGTGGGCGTTCAAGAATACGTAGCAACATATAATTAACTTTAGTAAAGCGACAAATTTCAGATTTTTGATTTTTTGCAAGGTGTTAAAATGGAGAAAATTAGGTTTAATTTCAAGAGTTAATATTTAACAAAGTCTATTCATCATATACAGAAGATATAGGGAGCGGTACTCACAAAAAATATTTGAATCATAAAGAGGCACCAATCTTTATTATCCCGATTTATGACTCTTTTTAATTTTAAGCTTTCCGGGGAAGCCGTTCTACCCCATGTCTTTTGTATTAAGTAAAAAGCTTTTATTTTACATTTCACATTTCAACATAAGAAATTTAAATTATGTTCCTCAGCAAGAACCACGAATTATACATCTAAAGACATTGCTTGAAAAAAACCTAAAAGTCTACGATGCGCCCAACTGTTGATTTATAAAATTGTAAATCTATGTTAAAGTTCATTTTTGTAAACGATTTTACGCCCTTAGCAACACTCCAATGTGGTATCTCATCATAAGGATGTTGTATACTACAGGACCCTTGATGCGACCTTATTGCAGTAACGGGGGCGTATGTTATCCATTTCCTGACATATTCTCTCCATCTTTTTGTTTTCAGGATGGTTAGCTCGGTTATCTTGTTGTTTTTATTTTCTCTTCAGTAGATCCTGCCCATACGCCTGCTTGAGTGCGTTTTCCCTGCTCTAGTGACTCACCTTCTGCTGATGGAACTTGGTTAGTACTTAGGTAGTGATAGTGTTGTTTCTTGATGTTCATATTCATGCCTTTAATATAAGTTTCTCTTTTGTGAATCTATCTTTGCAATCTTATTCAAATGAAATAACGTATGCATGTCTAAGATGCCATATTATGTTTTTGTAATCAAAAACTTTTGAGACCGTTCATTTAGAAAAATGAATACGCTGTATATGTTATTGATGTTTGGTGATAGTAAAGTATGCAGTCATTTGTAACGCCCTTTTGATTTGATTTAAATTGTATTTTTTATATTGGCTGGTGAGGATACAGATGCTTTTTCAACCTAAAACCTACTCTTAACAAAGCGGTGAAGGGAACGGAGACACATCTGTAGCAGGCGCGTAGCTAGGAGAACATGGGGTAATGCCCCCTCCTTTGAGTCCAAAATGTCGTAAATGTGCACCGCTTTTAACTCAAATACAATATATCGATAGCTTGACGACCATTGATTTGAGTCAAACTAAATGTATATTTTTTTTAAATAATATTAACGCGTCTGCTTTCTTACGAGTGAGAAACCAGCTACTCATGAATACCATCAGCAGACAAACGATGAAGTCTACCTTGCAGAGACGAGAAGAAGCTATGGATTTATGCCGTCACAATATGAGACTGGGTACAAGAAAGACGGGTAAGTAGAGAAATACCATTCAAAGGGTCTATCATCTTGTCATGCTTGACTCTGTTGAAGGTTTTTGTATAATCCTTGAATCAAATGAAGAGTGTTTTCTCAGGTTTGAATTCACTTCTTGTTTACTTGTGTTGATCAATATTCTAAAAATTCCCAGAAGGGTTGTACCTGAATAGCTCAGAGAGCCTCAAACGGCGTACCGTGAGTATAAATATAACTTTTGGTACATAACTGACCTGAGAGATACACTGTTTCACCTGCGCATTCAGAGGCCAATAATCCTGAAAAGGTGAAACAGTGTACCTCTCAGGTCAGTTTTGTACGAAAAGTTATATACTTGTGTTGATACAAAAATTATTATCTATTTTCACTTCCTGTTTAGTATCAATATTTGTCTTCAATGAATGATTTCGTTCGGATAAGATTTACTTTCTAGAACTATCTTTATGGTTTTCGGCATATTGATGACGTTAATTAAACTAATTGTCTGTCAATGAAATATGATGCCCAGTAAAATGTTAATAGGGGACGCACAAAACCCCTATGTAGCAAATATGGACGAATTTAAATAATTTTAACGTATACTTAGACCATCAACCGCTCTTTCTTACTCAACATCTATAATTCTTAGTCGATATATTTTATGGTTATTACAACTTATTTCAATTCCTTTGTTTCTAATGAACGAATTGAAAATTGATACTCATGCCAATGCCCAGTTCTCATTATTTTTAGTTTTACTTTTAAGCAAAGTCATTTTTTGATAGAATTGACTTTCTATCTCAACGGAAAAATTAGATGGGGGAAGCTCATAATTAACTATTCCGTACACATAACATCCCGAAGCAAAATATACAAACAAATCGAAACAAAATCACTAAGACCGAAATACAGTCTAAAAAGATCTTGGCTTAAATAGAAATTACGTGCACAATATAAAAAAAGGGACTCAGCCAGGGACTCAGCCAGGGACTCAGCCAGGCAGACATGAAAAATAACGCGCAAAAAAATATAATAAGTTTCTTCTTCTCTTCTTTCTTTTTAATGTTTCTTTTATTTTTACCCCATTCCAATATTTTGCTTTAATATCTTGTAACTGTTGCCAGAATTTGGTACAATTTTCGACTACATTTTCTTTGTTAAGTCAAGTCGGAAAAAACGGGGTTTTACCCCCAAGCATTTCAATTTGAACGCCTTCAAGCACTCTCTTTCTATATATATATAAAATTCATTAGATCTAGAACAGCATCACTAGGTCAATGGTTTTAAAGAAAAGTAAGTATTACGTCACCAATATGAAGTATCTTTGACAGACATCCGTTAAATTAAATGAACAAGATATCATATTGCAATCATATTAAAAGGTGATCGCTAGTTATGAAAAAGAAAATAGATCTGATTACCTTTAATACTCGGTATCAATTTCTTGTTTTTTTGTAATTATACTTATTAAGTAAAGGGCACTGGGTCGAGAGTCGACAGCCCACACATCGCTCGATCGATAAAAAAGTAATATAATTTAGATCCATTTCAGTTTGAATTATGACGCTCCTTGTGACGTTGTCCTTCTCAAACCTATAAAAAAAATTACAGATTATTCTCGGAATATTTTTGCAGCATTAATTAACGTAGTATTGAATATCAATTTGATAAAAAAAGAAAAAGAAATTGTTTCTGAGAAGTGGATTCAGAGGGAAACATCTTAAGATTTCTCGTTAAAGACTGACTGTCTCTTATCTGACTGAATTATTACACAATAGACATATTTCACACCTACTCATCCTAGACTCCGACTCAACCCTGACTCCATTATGACTCCATTATGTCTCCACTGTACTCCGATTCCACGCAGACTCCTTCTGACTCATTTTCAACTCCACTCTAACTCAGTTTTCACTCCGACTCAACTCCGACTAACAAATTGATAGATTGTCATTCTTTCTCCTCTCTGACTCAAGTATTACACAAGGGGCATATTTCAAACCTAATCATACTCCACTCTGAGTCTACGCCGGCTCGACCCCTATTTTACCTCTAATCCAACCCTACAAGAACTCCAATCCGATTCCACTAAGACTCCATTCCGACTCAAATACGACTTAAATTCGACTCCACTCCGATTCCTTTCAGACTCCATTCTATCTCCACTCCTGATCAACTCCGACTCCAAGGTTTTGAAAATTGAAAGAGTCATATTCAAAACTCAGTCAGCATCTGTTTTTGCATCTCAAAACTGCATAGAAAATATAAACGGAAATAAATGTGACATTTTCAGTATCGTATCTATTGGACTACGATTGTTTTCCGTGCAAAACGTTTCCTTGAATTTTAAATTCTTTTTAATTTGCACGTTACAACATTGAATAAGGACGGCTGTAAGTATGTAAATTTCGCAGAGCATGAATTCATTACATTTCTGTCGCAAACAAAAAAGTATCTTCAATATAAAATTCAAAATCTCTTCATTTATGTTTTTATTTATATTTACTAGCGACTTCCTCGCATCGGTGTTATCCGACTTTCTCTTAAATCTAGCTTAACAGAAAAGGAAGAAGAAGAAGAACAACAAAGTATTACAAGACCAATTTCAGCATACTATTCCCAATGCATAATACGATTAAGAAGGACTTTTGTGTCAAAACTCAGGCGTGAAGCGTCTGAAAAGTATGGATACGCTCCTGTATTCTGGCAAAAGAATAAGCAAAACCCAAAGTGGCGATTCGTAGAACAAGTTCCATGCTGGACAATTTCATTCGCATATCACGTGTACCTCTCGGAATTTCTCGGAGTTCGCTTTCTGAACGGAAGTAAACAGAAGAATGAGTAAGATCGCGACATAAAGTCTATTGAACTATAGACAGAGTGAAATACTGAATACTACTTAAAAATCGTAGAATGTACCAAATTACACCAAAGGAACTCACTTACCACCTTTGATATGTAAGTAATCACGTGTTAGAAGCTCAGCAAAATCCATCCAGGCACCTTTGAGGAAATCATTACACAAGCAAATAAGCAATCAAGCATAAAATTCAGTGTATAATGTTATAGATTTGTGTATTTGTATGCAATGAGATGTCAGCCACAGTTTTGACTCAATCAACCTGAAACTGTAGCAAAATGTAGAAATTACCAGATATGTAGTTAAGCTGTTGGTGAAAATTGGTCGACTGTAAACAAAGATATTAGCTGTTTAGTTGTACTATGTTTTCTTTGTAAAATACCTGCCAGGTATCATACACAAACATGAACCTTCTTAATGCTTAATTGCCAGTTTAGTTAATGCAAAGTTATATTTCCGTCTTAAATGTAAACAAAAGCTGATACAAAGGTTTACAATACAGATTGGTTAAAAAGTTTGCTTTTTAAAAGCTGGTAGGGGGCATATTTGCGCGCTGCGGGGGAGAGAAAGAGAGAAGTTTACATGGTGGTAAAAACGTTTCTTTCTTTGGGTATCCTTCCCAGAAAAAAACGGGTACTAAGCCACTAGTGATAATGTAAATTGGAACTATCTTTATATATTTAGATAAAGAAAAACACTGACTAATGTCCATGCGTCCAACAACTTGTTTCAGCTGAGGACGTCTGTGTTCACCCTTTTTTCGAACTTTGCTATTTTTTGTCCGTATGTTGACATGGAGATGCATCGATTCCAGTGTTATATGGTGCAGAAAGGTGTTTATAGTAATAAGCTGAGCTTTTTATATGCGTCAGCTTAAGTGCTCTTACATGCAGCCATTTGTGTACTTATAGCTTAGTTTAAGGTTTGAGAGTTTTTGACTCGTGACTGTTCTATTTCTCTGTGTACAGGTCGTAATTTCTGCTTCCCGTCACGTAAAAAACTGTGACTTTTTAACTATTTCCTTTTTTTTTGCCTCTTCATTTATTGATATTTCCCAGACAAAATTTAAAGTTTGGTGCTATTATTTTTGGTGACGTATTAGTCGGGGGGAATGTGTGGTTTTTTTTCACCCCCCCCCCCCCCCATGACTCTACCGGACTTGAATTTTATTGATCCTTATAGACACAACATTT
>JAUUEB010055861.1:0-15994 GCA_032362205.1 Clione limacina
GAAGTCTTTATTGATATCTTACTGAAGTCTTTATTGATATCTTACTGAAGTCTTTATTGATATCTTACTGAAGTCTTTATTGATATCTTACTGAAGTCTTAATTCAAAATAAATGAAAATTGATTTAATGAATTGATAACTATTGTAAACTAATCTATTTTGCCATGTGCTCTCTCCCCTCAGGAGCGACCAGAGAGGCAGATCTACGTTCCTCGTCGAGCCCTGGAGAAACAGAGACAGGGTTCACCTCAACTTACAGAGACCCCAAAGGAAAAAGCTGAGACCCCAAAGGAAAAAGTTGAAACCACTAAGGAAAAAGCTGAACCCCCAAAGGAAAAAGCTGGCAGTGCTAGCTGAACATTTGATTTCAAGTTGTGTAATTTAAATATTGTTTGACTCTTAAGAGAGTTCCAAACATACTGACTGCCAATGTTGCTCACAAAGCAAGGACATCAAAGAATATGACTGCTTGCAACCTTATTGATTTATATCAACTGCCTGGAAGGATCACACATCTTGATTTACAATATATTTCACCTTAAATTGATTCTGTAATATTGAACTACTGATAAGTTTCCAGTCAAGTTTCTATTCTTTACTTGGATTATGCATAAGCTTGAAGCATGACTTTGATTGGAAGGTGGATGGACTCGCCCAATTATTTTGATGTGTGCCTGGGCAAAGCTATACAGCGTTTGATTTAATATGACAAATTTTTTGCATAAATATATGTTGTTCAGAAGATTATGTCTGTATAGGAGCATTACACTTCAAAGTGTATATTGACAAAAGAGACTTGTCTTCAGACCAGGGTTGCAGAGCCAGAGTACAAATTTGCGGCTTCAGACCATATAGTTTCCGTGCTCAAGACCGTATTACTTTTCGGCTCCAGTAATTGTTTTTCCTGGCTTTAGCTTTGGTATCACCTACCTAATATCCTTCTGACTCCACCCTCTCGGCTCTGCAACCCTGCTTTTACGAAATGACTACAGAATAAGGTACTCGAATACTACTGTTAATTTTTTGTTACAATATCACTGTTACTGTTACAATCATATGAATAAAATTCACCTGAGGATTGATCATACCTTAAGATGTACATTAAAGGAGCTCTCATGTCTAGTCTATCGAGTAAACTACAAAGTGAGACTTTTTGACATGGAGTGTTTGGTTTCTTTCTATCATTTTACTGTTATGTGTTCAAGTGGTGAAAAGAAATGTCATTCTTTTCCGAAATGAAAATATCCTGTATTCTTGCTCAGATTAAATCTTATTGGGTTGGCTTCATCAATCTTTACAAGTTTTTCTTTGTTAATTGTTTAATTAGCACTTTTTTACTTTAACTTTGAATCATAAAATGATATACTGGAGGCCTTGATACAATTTATGTTGGGAGAAACAGAGCCCTTGTGTTTATTGAATGTAAGGAGTTGTGTGATTTATCTCTGACAGATTAAGGATGCACTAGTGGCTCAAGGTATCTGCCTTGAGAGCAGAAGGTCGCATGTTCAAAACTCAACGAAGTAATGCCTAAGAGTATTTAAAATTAATCAAGTTAGCAGCAATCTTGCTTGACATTAAAGATGTGTGCTAAGACTCGTTGGCCTGGTGTCAGTATACTGGGACTGAGAAGGATTTATCAGATGTGCTACATCTTACATCCATGCTGCAGCATGTAAAAATGTTTTAGTAGCACCATCATAATATAACCTACTGTGTGTTGATGGAGACAGTAAACCCATTAGAAAACTTACAACAACATTTATAGTTTGGCTTAAGTCCAACCCAAACTTTTCCCTACCTTTATGTTCTGTATAGCAATATGTTGTGATGTCTTTATAAAATATGTTTAAAATATGGTCTTTATTGATAGCCTAACAATGCTTTCTTTCTTTTGCTTGGAAATATAAGATAACATATAGATACATTTTGAAACAAATATTTTCTGGGTTATTGATTGTTAAGAGAAGACAGTACAACGATTTTACTTTTGGGAGAAATTATGTTAGTCGCGAAAATAAATCCCTCGTGAAATGTTATAGGTAAATTTTAAAATAAATTGGGAGTAACTTTGAAAATAACTAATTTAACAATATTACGTTAAAAAATAAGAGAGGTGATGCAAGAGAGCACAGTCAGACATGTCTTGTACAAGCAAAAATATTTAAGGTCAAAGCCTCTACAAAGATGCTTTCGGCAAGAAAAAACTACCACCGTCCTTATTTATTTCTTGAATTTGCAAAAATTAATTGTTTGCAGAAAAAACGTTAAACAGTTATCTTAATTTAAAAAAAATATAACATAAGAAAATAACATAAAACATATCAATTGAGAAAATATGCCAAATAGATGTCAGGATCTTTTTTTACAGTTTCAACTCATCAAAATCTTGCTTTTCCTGACTCCAGCCAATTCTTCCGTCTCTGACTCCTCATCCCTGATTTAAACCATTGGCTTTGATCTTTCCAACATCTTATCTCTAAACATAAATTTCACCAAAAAATAATGAAATTAAATCACATATCTAAGAAAGGTCTCATGCCCTAACCACCAAGTTATTCTGCCTGATTCAAAATTGCAGCCAAGAACATCATCTAGTAAAAAAGTAACAAAAGATATGTCAAGTAAGTTTCAATCATAAGATTTATTTCTGTCATTTTCTTTCATTCTATGATGAAGAAAGGAATGGGAAGCAATAGAAATGTATTCATTCATATGGAATAGTGTGTAAGATATGTAAATCATATAACAAATAATTTAACATGGCATCACAATTTTCTTTTGAGACAAGGAAAAATGACCGTGGAATTATTAGGCAACAATAACCTTAAATAAACCCACCTCTACCATATTTCACAGTACAAATTATAATAATAGATAACAATCATATAGTCTTTCCCAGCACATATATTCTTGACCATAACAAGGATGAGAATAGAAAATAAACAGATGTTTGATTTTATTGATAATAAACAACATAGATAAGTCACGACACTTCCAGTTGTAAGGTTCTAATTGTCACACTTTTAAGTTTTGAGATATTGCCTAGTAAAGGGGCTGTCCTATCAAAAATATTTTTTTTATATGTTTAAATTACATTTTTGAGACAGCAATTCTTCTAAAAACCTGTTGTTCACGTTCACAAAAGATCAAAGGTTGATTTACTCAAAACATTGTTTTACTTATATATCAAGCCTATATAAGGCCAACTCATAAGAGTGCTAAGATGTGAAAAATGAAAAAGATAAATGTTTGAAATTAACAAAATGTTGAAGAGTGACACCTAAGTGACACCCTTTCCTTTAAAACTCCACACAAATCTGTATGAGACAGGTGATTTATTTATGTAAGTTTGTCAGTACAGTCTTAAGGCAGATTTATTGTAGGACAGATTGGGTGGTTGAAGAGACCTGCAAAAACTGATTTGGTTCTTATTTGGCTAATGTAGCACACAAGAAATTGCAAAGACTGCTGAAATCGAAATTTCAAAAAAATTGTAAGGTTAGATTGATTTCAATGACATAAATAGAAACCATGAAAATTTGATGCAGGTGTAAAGTCACAACGCTTTTAGACAACCAGATCTAAAGTCTGTGGCCCTAACTACTCGGCCATCACATCCCTTAATGTTGAAATAATGTATGACAATCTACCTCTCAAGTAACTTAGATCAGTGATGTACTTCAGTAGCAGATGTTCTATCTGAATTTCTTGGAATACTGAAACTTTCTGACATAAGGCTGTGAACCACACTTGAACTGAACAAATAAAAAAATGTCTGGATCTAAATTTCTATTTGTCTTTGTTTAAAAACCCAACTGAACTATGTCAAAACCAAAAATAAAATGTCACCCCATGAATTTCTGATTATGACAACAATTCATGGCTACACAATCATACTACAATTGATGCAAATTATGTAACAATCTCATTTTTTCTAGGCCTTTGTTTCGATTGAAGAAGAATACAAAAACTTTGACAATGTATGTTATAGGACCAGTCCAATAGTAATAAGATCAATTCTAAATAAAGAAGTTTTAGTATATCTAAAAAGTAGAAAAAGTGAATGGTATGTTACTTTATTTTTGTAATGATGTTTGCAAATATTTTGTGGTTGTTGGAGTGCAGAGTGTTGGTAAGAAATATTGGGTAAAGGGCAGGCAATACACAGAGTAAATTTAGATACGCTCATTTTCTCCTTTCAATCGGGAAAATTTTTAAGATCTTGTTAGGACTTTAAAATGTAGCTTAATTCCTATAAGTTTACTTTTTAATTTCAGATAATTTGTATGCATTCTTAAAATGGAATCTTTTGATGGGGAGAACAAACAGATCAAAATTATATAGGTCTAAGCTTATTCTAAAGGATTGTTCTTTATTTATGTTTAAAAAAACATAAATACTAAATAAAGGCACCAAAATCATTTGGATATTTCCACATCTTAACAAGGCGCATATTGTGAATCTTCTAATGAAAACAAAACCAACACAACATCTTATGCATACACAGGAAAACATACTGACTGTAAATTTTGAATTACTTTAGTTTACTGTGATTGTGGTTCTGGAAGTAAATATTTGAATTTGTAAGGAAACAAATTGTAAATTGTAAGAGATAAGAAGAAGCCAATCCATGCCCCAAAACAGCATCTTAACATTGATAGATATAAGCATGAAATAGAAAATGTTATGGCAGTGTTTATAAGGACAATATAATGATATCAAAATGTGTGAAAAGTGAAACCACTTGAACAGAACATTTTCCATGTGACCAGAAAAAAGAAGACCACAAAATGTGTTTGTAACAAATACCTTTCAGAGACGCATCAAAACAATTTGATTTGATGATTATTATTATTATTATTATATTTCTTGGGAAGAAAAAGTCACCAAGTACCACACATCACAAGTGGCCTTAAATTAGCAAATGATAAAAAATTGTGACACCTCCCTACGAAAGGTTTCTCATCTTGAAAAGGCAAGAGGAGTTGAATTTTCAAAAATTGTAAAAAAAATATCAAAAAAAAATATCTTAATCTCTCAAAATTGGTATAGATTACCAATAGCTAATAAACCCAAACGCTAACTTTTTTACTGGTCAACTGGTATACAGTGGAACTTAGAAAACTCAAACATGTTGGGATTTCTGAAAAAGAGATTGATTAATCCATAATTTGTGATATGAGATAAAGTTGTAGATGGTTTTTGGACTAGGAAATGTGTCAAACTTGCTTAAACCTCACAAAGTCAAAATTTTGCGTAAATCAAAGTAAATCTGATTCCTGTTTTTTTTCTCTCTCTTTATTTCTGTTTAAAAAAACACCCTTAAACCGACTGAAAAAAAAATTGTCTGTTCATGATTAAACTGAACGGATTATGATGTTAAACTCTAATAAATGTTACAAGTTGGAGCATCACTTCATAATTTTGGGGGAAATATGCAATTATATTTAATTTTAACATATTTCTGTTTGTTTAATAGTATCAGTGTTGTTGATTTTATTGTTTTAGTTCTTCCGCTGGTCCATCAATTACAAGCCATTTAGGAGAAAAAGCACAGTTGAACTTGCTGTAAGTGGCCACCTTTGAGCGCAACAATTCAATGATATTCTCTATAAGATTCTTTTAATGTCAACTTGCTGTAAGAGGCCACTTGCCAGTTTGGCTGCTGATAATCTCTTAGAGCAAGTTCAACTGTATACTAAGGGTTATTAGTGTAATCAATATTTTATTTTGGCCTGTTTAATTTTCTTAGTTGTTTTATCATTATTTTTAAATAATTTTTTTAGCCAAACAAATCCAAAACATTTGGCTTCAGCAAGTTTGACTGTATTGAGAAACAAATTGGAACTTAGAAATGCGTTGGATATATCCATGAATTAAATTTAATGTGTTTGAGTTTTAAACATTCCACTGTCCATAAATACTAACACTATGGCATATTTATCACAAGAATTCCAAAAAAGTTTCATAAATAAATTCTTGACAAAAAACAACATCCATATATAACATATTATATTCAATGACATAGTTCTGACTTAGTTATTTGGTGAAATGTTGCAATTATTGCCTCACTCATTGAAGCATACATATTGTTTTGGTACAATAAAGTTATAGTACAATATCTTACAACACCATATTCATAAATCTGATAATTTAAGATAAGAAAACATTGTATCACATCTGAGTTTTGGATTAACATACAAACAAAATCATGTAACAAACAACAAAAGTTCTTGTAACAAATCATTGCACTGTGATTACTGCCGTACGTATTGGGTTAACAATAGACAAAAGCAAGAGACAAGAGACCCTCGAGAAAGTGTTAGTTCTCATAAACACAAAGTTGTGTAGGAATATTTCATCGTCCTGTTCACCATACCCTTGTTTAAAGGACAAGTCTTTATTAGAGAAGAACAACAGCGGAAACGCCAGTAACAATATCAGTCATGTGAGTTATCCTCTTGTTGTCCAATTTGCTGTAAACTGACAACATTTGATTGATAATAACAAGCGCATAAAAATGCAATATTTATATTTCCTGGCAACTAGATTGTGTATCTATTGCAATGATCAATTGACTGTAAGCACATTGTACATTTTGTCTCTAGATATAGAAGATTGTCCATTGAAGTTTATTTTGTCTCTATGGGTTAACACTTTTCATAAAGTTGCCAGATTTTTTTAAAGTATTGTTTTCACTTCAGACTTAGACATGTTTCAATTAACAATCATCACATATTTTCTTCAAAAAATGATTTTATCACAGATTCCACACCAAAATATTTGAGGCATGCATGATAAGCTTGAAAAGTTTTTCCAATAAAGAATATGAAATATAAACTCCGAAAAACTTGACTCAAAGTGATCTATGTTATATGTCTCTCAGAACCTTTCAAGGTCAGACAGTCTGGTTGCCTGATATTTTGATCTGACTTCTATAAAGTACCAGGGAATGTCAGAAGTCAAACTCTCCATTATCCTTGATCAGCAAAAGATGAAGTATTGTCAGAGTCATCAATATGCACTCTACATATATCAATCCTGTCAATAACTTCCTGTACTTAAGTTTCTAACATGTCTTAGTAGCCAAATCTGTCTCTTTTTAATCTTTCATATCAGACTTCTGTGAGAGAATCTCTTTTAGAACAAATTTACTTCGCTGTCCATGGATTTCTTGGAGTTCTCCATTTCTTTTCCCTTATACACAGTTCAGGACTTTCATTTGGAATAGTTTAAAGTAACACAGGACAACTTTTCCACAGTCTCTGTATTAACGAAAACATTAACAAGTAACATTAATGAGCTACACACTTTGATCCATCTCAAGAGCTGGTCTCCAAATTCTTTTCAGATCACTTAATATGAGATGAATGGATGTAATCACTTGATACTTTTGTTTATGAGAGAAAAGACACATTGGTACACCTCAACAGCGTTACCAGACCCTTGTAGGTGTCACATTCTCTGAGTAATGAATCACTTATTTGTCCTTATTTGAAGGAAGAATATAGTAATATATTCTTGAACTTGCATTCTTCTTATCATGTTTTTTGTTCTTACACAAATAGTGTTTTGTAAGAAGGTTAGACAGGTGTTGTTGTCATGTCATTCTTCAGCCTCTACACAGTCGTCTCAGGGACAGGACTAGCAGTACGAAAGTATGGGCTGCCACAGCGACTTCGACTACGAGCCATCTCGCCTCGAGCACCCATCACAATCAACGAGTCTGTAGATGGAAAAAAATATTTATTCAACAATGTATAAAAGAAAAGATGTCAAAATAGTGAAAATAAACTTAAGAGAGTTAGAAAACAATTAAAGCAAAACTTTGATAGCATGCACATCAAGAGCTCTAGCAAAGAAATAGATATATAAATTTTCAATGGAATTATTGTATTTGGCTGTATAGCCTTCTGTTTTTACTTGAACCACAACATCACATAATACAACAGTGTATTGTAGTGTACAGTGTATTGTAGTGTACAGTGTACAGTAATTTACATCTGTTAAGATTTTGACTTGCTATTCATAGAAACAATATTCAATAAAACAGTTTATGTATTCAATAAATTAATACTTAAATTTCGAGGAAACATGCATGGATTTCAAAAACACAATTTTTGATTCTTTTATTACTAAAAATAAGAAAATTACATCAGCTTGAAGGAAAGTGGTTTAACACTGAGGCCACTAAAAGCATACAAACAGTGTCACTTAAGCCATTGTGTAAAACACAAATTTTCTCATTGAAATGCAAGCACTTTAAAAAATGGTTATGGTGTTGGTATCTTCTATCAACATATTAAAACAAAGAGAAAGATCTAAGCAAGCTACATATTGTGATATAGGAGAAGCTAAAAAAAAGCAGTTTATGGAAATTAGGTTAATATATTGTTGTTTATAAATCATACAGAAATATGTTGTGTGGTTGTTAAGGGACTGTTTACAAAAAATACTCTCACCCTTGTCATAATAAAAACATCTTCTGTCACATTTCCTCCTCTGTAAAATATCAGATTATACCAGATAGGAAAGTGACAGCAATTGTCCTGATTTGTCAACAAAATTGATGAAATATCAAGGTTTGTCCTAGTTAGAAATCCCCAACCAAATTAGAATAGAAAAGTGTTAGCTGCTAAAATAAAAGCTATAAAATAAATATTTTTAGAAAAAAAAAGATCCTCAAAGCTCATGAGCTAGAGAGTTTTAAGAAAACATGAATTAACCAACAAAACACAATAATTAGATCTTAACTTTTGTAATAAACTTTAATATCAAGTATCCAGGCACAAAATCTGAGAAAATTTTAAAATTAACCCATAACATATTTTTTACTTAATCATCTTCTTTGATCTATTTCTTAGCCTCATTTTAAAACAAAGTGGAATACATGAAAGCTATTAATGGTGAATAGTTTCAGTTAGTAAAAAACACAGTTAGATAAATAAGATGAATCTCTGAGAGTGCACAGTTATAGTTAAGCAGAGATTCTAATGAATTACATGCAATTACATTAATACTCACACTGTGTTATAACTGTTACATTTGCACACCTATGAAATATTCAAAAGGAAAAGGGAAAAAAGCTTTCAAAAGGAAAAATCAAAACATCACATCTAGGCAAAACCAAAAGAACACATAAATTGGTTTTGATAAAAATAAACTAAATATAATATATGCAATAAATCTAATACGGGCACCATTTATAAAGTCAAATATATATGCAACATAAAATAGGCTTAAAATAAATATGCACAATTATATCAAGAAAAAAAGTATATAAACATTAAACAAAAACAAGTAAAGATATTGTCTTTGGATATGTATATATTTTTGTCAATAGATGTTTTATTAATAACAAACCATGAATAGAGATCAGGTCATAGGAATGAATAGTGAATATCAGATTTTGGGTTATATAGATGTTCACTTTTTGATTTTCTAGTAGCAGACAACTCAACGAAAGGAAAAAGAAAATATCAGAATTATTCTACAATTGATCAGTATGTCCCATAAGTTATAATAAATGGTTTAATAAAAAAAAGAAAAGTTATACACCTTATCTTTGCTCTAACTTTGGCAAAACTAAATTCTGCAAACTCAGATTTTGAGAAACTAAACTTGAATATACACATAGCATTTTAATGTCTGTAGCAAATATGAAAAGCTGATGATGAGCATCCATTACAGTAAACACAATCAAAAAGGTTTTGTCTGACAAAAGCTAACAGTTAACAACATTGTCAATCTATGTAAGTACATGTAACTTGGTCTAGAAAGTGTGGAAAGTTATTAAATTACTTTTTAAATACAAAATTATCATATATATGCTTGCTTGATTTGAGTCATTTCTATTTACTCTTTCTTGATATCATCCATTCTCAACCATACCTATGCACCATTATACCTATGCACCATATTTACTTTTTTACGCTCTCAACCATACTATGTATCATAATTACTTATCACATTCTCAAATAAAACTAGAACAAAAATAACAGAAAAATAAATATTTTTTTTGTGAGTATTTTTAAAGGATTTTTATGTCTTCATCAAAATATCTTAAGTTGCCTTGGCAACGGTGAATATTACCTTTATTCATAAGGGACACATGCTTATTGTGCAATGAAATCAAAATCTCATTGAGTGCCAAACATAAATATCACATTTCTTCTCATAAAAAGAGTGATGAAAAATCAAAACAAAAGTGCAAGAAATTTTAATAATCATCTCCATTAAAGGCGACATGAAGTTCAAGAAAATGCTGAGAGAAAAAATAGAGAAGGAAAGAGACAAATATCAATCAAATAGTGGGGATACAAAATACAAGAAAAAACTCTTTTAAGAGTTGGATGTATGTAAGTGCTGACGAAAAATCTTTAAAAATTTGGTGTGCACAAAGAGAAATGATCAGGGGCGCCGAAACCCTGCCCTTTGTTTTTTACTCTTTAGAGTCATGCGCTGCCTCCCTGCCCTTATTTTGTTCCGGCACCCCTGGAAATGATAACATACAACTTTTTTATTTTTAACTGTGACCAGTCTTTGCACCAACAGTTCTTGCTCTAAAAAATAATAAACATTTCTACAAACTCTCTCAAAACCTTGGATAATCTTCTTTTTATCAAGATGCCTGATTCATTTAAGGAAAGGCTTCCTTGGGCAGTACTGTCAAAAGCTAATCGTGGCTTTATCTCTGTTGTTTATGAACCCAATTTTACAAATTTGGTTTTGAAATGAAGCTAAAGATAGGCTTTATCAATTAAATGAATAATTGAATAAAATAAAGATACATTGACAACAATATGATCCTTTGAAGTATTGATGACGTCACAGATTCATTTCTATAAAAATAATTGTTTTTCCTTCTTGAAAAATGTTAAACGTGTCCAAAATCAACAAATAAAGTGCCATAAGAAAGATGTTAGCAAGACATTTATAAATATGCAAACTTATACAAAATCGGACCTGTATTAAGCGTGTACGAAACCATAAGGCTAATAATTAAATACTGCCCAAGGAATGCCAGACTTCATTTTAATGTCTATTTCTGCATTTAATGAATTCACAAAACATCAAGGAAAACGAAAACATGAAAAACTGGTAAAAAAAATATTCAAACTTAAAAACAACCTCGGCAATAGTAGACAGGGGAACAAGAAGTGGATGACAACTCTTTCACACAAAAACGCTACCTTTTTTATTTACATGATAAAAAACAAATGTAGAAAAAGGCACACATTAAAAAAAGAGCAAAGTCTTACAGATTACAAATATTTTTAAATTTTCTATTCCGCACAAAAATAACACAGGAAAAGACACAAGAACTGGTTGAGCAGTTTAACAAACAAATACATAAATGAACATGGTCATAGCTGGTGACTAACTGAAGATGAAAAAATCAAGCTTGTTCCAAACAAAACTTAGTGGGACTTTCTTCAAATTCAAGTCAAAATGTTATAAAAATGTGAAACAACTATTACTAAACAAAAGTCAAATAACACAAAACTGAAAAATGTGGATGAATCAACACTTAAAGTACTTAAAGAATGGATTTCCAAAAAAACATTATTAAGAAAAGTGTTCAATAATAATTTTGAAGAAGAGGCAAAAATAATGAGACACATCCACCACATAAACAATGTGGCTAACAGGTCAAAGAGCAAATAGTCTGGAGACTTCTGTAAAGTTAGTGAATCTATACCAACTACAGAATCTGCAAAAACAAAATATAGACATGTAAGTCAACTAATAGAAAACAATTGCTTAAACAGTCAATTTAGGACAGGGGTGACACCATGTAACAAAAACTAGTAGTAGGAAAAAAGTTGAAAGTTGGAAAGAAGTGAAAAATAAAGACTAATTCATTAGATCAAATGTACTACCATCCTGCTTGGTCAATGCAGATGCCTAACTTTTATCTATGTAAATAATGATAGATTAGCATTATTTTCAAACACTAATTTTGTGGATAGACCCAGCTACGGCAATATTCCTCTGCCGTCTAGTGGTTAAGAGGCCTCACTCAGCTACACTAAACCTTCAATTGTCTGTTCCCATTAATACTCCAAATTTGTTTCATGCAAGTCTTGAATATTTTGGGTGCTTAAATTTATTTTTTCAAGCATAAAACAATCTCCTAGTGATCTAAGAATAAGTGAATCTATTTTTTTAGAATCCAAGTTACACTGGCCCCCACACCATTTACTATTCTCAGCCAATTTGTTCTGTGTTAGCTTCCCCCCCCCCCTTTTTGTAAGCAAAGTTGTCTGGTTACAGTCCTGAATTATTATTTCTGGGTTAGATTCAGATATCTATAAAGGTAAAAAAGTCCTGAGCTTACGCCAGTGTAAGTGTTTTTTCAGGATTCAATCACTCAATAAATATAAAATCTTTATATACAATGCATATGACTATGGAATATTGAAAGGATTCACACATCATCAAAAAAGTGTGACAGCATCAAAATGTGTAATAATTGGGTATGCAACATAATCAAAATTGTCTGGAAATTAGTTTGAGACACACACATCACACATTAAAGCCATAAACAATTCTAATAAAAATGCCATGAAATCAAAAGGGATAAATGGGATAACAAATTAGAAAATACAGCTGTGACCTTTCCATTGTAAAACAGCTGAACAAGCCACAAAACTTTAATAGGGAAAGTAGTTTTTTAAATTTTCTTCAATGCATAAAAGCATAAATTTGACTTGGAGGATAAATGAACAGATTCTTACTTGAAGTAGGTGCACCTTTTAGAAGACACAAATCTTATTAACTCAAAATGTTGAGACAATTAAATTAGTATCAAAGTGACTAAGGTAAAATCCAGATAAAAATAATATTCTAAAATCAAGAACAAATGTAAATCTGTCCTACACAAAAATCTCTAATCTCTCCAATGCAACTTGTTCTTACTTATTTTTAAATGAGGCACACTAAACAATCTCACACTGAATAATAAACAAATGGCACAACAGCAAAAGTAAAAAACAAATATAGCATGCTTATAGTTAGGATTAATGTCACAATATTCTCCAGACTAAATTATATGGACTATAAGCGACAATTACGTCTGTGGATCCCTCACCTGAACTAGAATAAAGGGAATGAACTCTGGAGACAGGCTCAAGGTATGTGGAGGGCACCCATCCTTCTTGATCTGTGCGTAGATGTCGTGCGTACCACCAACCATTTGTACCCACTCTCATCACTTCCACCTCATCTCCCTCCGCAAGACCAAGTTCTGATGGGTCGACCACATAGTAATCTCCGAGTGAAACAAAATGTTCTTTGTACGATGGCTGGAAATAAGAAAATACAACTATCATATAGTCTCTGTCAAATAAATATGATTTTTTGGTCCACTTATCTATTTCTCATTGCAGCAAACCAATTTAATACAGGGGTAGGCCAAATGTTTTGTGATTTTGGTGCCAAATTGAAAACAATCTGGTGTTTTATGAAGAAGAACAACATATCAACTGTTTATTTTGCAAGGCAATTCGAAATATCTTTTGTTTCCTTTCAGCTGGATCTTAGGTGATCTCCATGTCCCATAACTTGTGGTGTGTTGGGAAACTGTTGATATCATTTCTTTTATCCTCTGTCATAAAATTCTGTTAACGTCCTGCCAAATCTTCAATGTCTTCCAATCTTTTCCTTTGTCTCCCTTGTTTCTTACCTCTCTGTGCTTAAGTACACAACTTTTACTTCATAAGAGCTAAAACATGTTATTGTGCTTTAAGTTGTTAACCCTCACCTTAAATAAGCATAAAGCATAACTGCGACATACTTCAAAACTAACCTTAAAAGAAAACACATGCACAATTCTAACTTTAGTTATTAACCCTCACCTCAAGACAAAATAACATTAGTATGACCCATAATGATACAAAAGCACATAATTGCAAAATAAGTAATCAACAACTCACCAATAAGACTAAAAAACACATTGTTTTGAATTAGGTGAATAACACTTACCTGACAAAAATCAAAAGCAAATAGTTTTGACTTTAGTATTAAACCCTCACCATATTAGACTCATAAGAAAATAATCATAACCAATAGGAGTACAAAGTAAATACCCTCACTCCATACTTGAGACTTGAGTAATTATCTCTCACCTCTATTTTTGGTATATAGTTTTCACATGCTTCATCATCACTATTTGAGAAATCCCCTGATGACCATCCTGCTTCCTCCTCTTCATAATCCTCCTCGACTTCCTCCTCATTATGTGTGTAAGGTGGTGAGGTGGGAGTGACCAGAGGTGATGACATCTCCATTCCCACTGGTACAGTAGATGAGTATTTATCAGAGTCTCCTGACCGCCAGTTGTCCAAACTTTGATGTACATGACAAGGGATGAAGGACATCAATATTGATTATTCTTAGTTTATTAAATAAATTGTCTAAAGTGTTCACTTTCAGCAAGTCAGTGCAGCAAGGTTTGACTGTACTGTAATTAAAAAAAATCAACTAAACATGAATTTGAGCCACGACCCTGTGTTGAGAGTGCCAAAAAGCTTGAACATGTTGTTCTCTCAAGATAATTAACAAAGATCTAGTCATCTAATATGTTTGAAATGGCCAAATTACACAATCATATCTACTCACTGGGATGTGATTAGAGAAATCTAATCTTAAACAATGAGACACAGTTACAGGTGAATACACTTATAACAAATTGCTTGGGAAACAGAGAAATGTTCGTTATAAGCAATACTTCGTTATATAAACACTCTGAAATCAGGGGAAGTTGAAACCCAAGACATATTTCCCCTTTTGTTTGTGCCTTTTCATCCACTTCTTTTAATATATTCTCTTTTAACGTGAGCGTCTTTCTCTTTGGTGGCGACATCTTCGACGGTGAGTGAAAAGGAACACATAAATCAATTATTACCGATTGATAGGTACCAGATCAAAAAAACATCTCCATTCATCATACCCCGTGGTGCACGTGTGAACGCATGAGAAATTGTTTACACTTGATGACCTCTGATAGTGGTAAGACGTACAGTTATTAACACATGTCAAATTTGTCACCAGCCGCCTGCTTAGCATAATTCGTACGTCCACACTCCTCACTGCACGACCA
The DNA here is from genome assembly GCA_032362205.1 of Clione limacina. Taxonomy (NCBI): domain Eukaryota; kingdom Metazoa; phylum Mollusca; class Gastropoda; order Pteropoda; family Clionidae; genus Clione; species Clione limacina. The sequence goes on from JAUUEB010055861.1 coordinate 15,107, forward strand.
TAAGAAATATATTTTAATGATTTAAAGAGGGATATATTAAGGTAGCTTTTACTTCGTTCGTTATATCTGAGAATTCGTTAAAAGTGAATTCACCTGTAATAGTTTTAGATAGAAAAAAGGATGCTGAATTAGAATCCGACTGATGCCACTTTGTCACTGAGGATTTTTTTAAATTCAAGATGACGGCCAAGATGTCGTCCTATATAAACTATAAAGCTGCTTATTTCGAATAGCTACCAACCATTAAAAAAATAAAAAGTAAAGTATATGTATCCATTGGTTTTGAGTTGCAGTAAATTCATTCCAGTTGTCAAATTTAAAGTTCAAAGTCATTTGAAGGTCAAAACTAAGATCATGAAGGTCAAACAAGGACAAAACCATTTTTTAATTGTTTGCTGTTTTTTTCATTAAACAATAAAGTAAGCCAAATTTTCCCCGATTTTTTTTATTTCAAGGTCATTTTCACCATTATAATTTTACTATTCGTATAAGCCTGGGGTGCATATCTTCAATTAAAATTTCAAATTAGTTTTGGATTCTAGAGGTATCTCATTTAATATATTAAAATATATCATTGTTAAATAATTTAAAAATTTTGCAAAATTCCCACCATGATTTGGCTAGAAATTAGGTCAAAATTTGCATATTTTACTGTTTACACACACGGTAAATAGTCTTAAAAGTCACACTTTTAAAGATATCTTGTCAAATAAAACTATCTAGTGACATGGCAACAAATATGATAAATCATCATCATCATCATCATCATTTATAGTCGTTTTCCATATTCGTAAACATATGACATATGAAGTACGTGGGTTTGACTTTCTACAATGCAATAACTCTACGCCAGACGTTACGGTCCTGTGCCATCACTGGCTTAAGGCG
>JAUUEB010055972.1:0-15992 GCA_032362205.1 Clione limacina
TTCATCTTCCAGAGTCTGCAATAAACACCCAGTGAGTTAAGATCGTCCTGGATCCTGCGTCTACTGATCAAAGTTGAATTTCCTGTGTGCCATAGGACAAGATCATCTGCAAAAAGGGCTTTTTCAGTTTTCAAAATATCAGACACGTCATTGAGGAAGACCAGGAATAAGGTGCAGCTTAGGGAAGACCCTTGGGGAAGTACTTCTTCAAGTACTGCCTTAGAGGACAGCATAAGATAAAAAACAAAAATCATGATGTATTAGGTTTTGAAAAGCAGAGAGAAAAAGCACAAAATTATAGCCTAAAAAGCAAATCATTATGTATCCATGATATGGATATGACACAAAACTCCTTTTATCTTATCTTACAGAGTTTTATGTAACTTAGTTGAATATTCTTAAATCATAGTAAAAATCTAACTATACTATTCTATTTTATTTCAGAAAATTGGCTCAGAGAACTGCAGCTGTGGTGTCCAGCACTTAAAGTTATTGTTTACTATGGGTCTCAAGAGGAGCGCAGGGCTGTCCGCCATTCTATCTTTTTTCAGGGAGAAGAATTCCAAGTGTTACTCACTACGTAGGTGTCATTATTGAACCGTTTCACAACTCATTAGACATTCATTTACTTTTTTGTTGACAAGATAAATGCATCTAAAGAAGCACTCTAAAGCTTAACATTCAACATCTTCTCAGTCTTGTACTTTGACATGTTCATGACTTATCCATCGGTTCATATTTTTGCCATTACTTACCAGTCTGCTTTAAAAGATTTTTATGATAAATATTTCTCAATGAATGTACAGTAATATTTCATAAGCCATCTATAAGTCATGGAAGCTTCATAAATAATGTATCAAATAATCTGAAACAAGGGAAATAAAGAATCTGAATGAAATAGGATAGAAAAAGTATTATTGTCTTAAAGATAAGAAATAAAGGAATAGAAAGCTTATTTACACAATTTAATAGTAGACAAATTAATTTTATTTAATTTGTATTTGGTACAATATCTTGTTCTTTCAGTTATAACATGGCAACAGGTGGAGTCGAAGACAGAGTACTTTTCAAAAAGTTTGCGTTTCACTATGCCATATTCGATGAAGGACACATGTTGAAAAACATGTCATCTCTACGTTTTCAGAACCTTATGAAAATTTCTGTGAGTATAGCTGAATTCTTGAATATATTTTTTATTGTATTGAATGATGACATACTGACTTAGTTGACTTAGTAGTTTCTATTCTGTAGTTGAACGAATTGTTATTTTGTTGTCTGTATGTACTCAAAATCAATGAACAGTGTATTGTGTTGACTGGCCATTGAAGAAGGACATACGTTTTATATGTTTAGAAAAGGTTGAGGGGAATGCCTTCTTTTCTGTAGCTTAGAACTGAGGTCTTTTCAATTGTTCAGTGTGGCTTAACACAGATTGTAGTAGGCCTGAGGGTATAGCTTTTTTTCTGTTAGAATAGAACTGAAGTCCTCTCCATAGGCATAAGTAAACTGTTTGATTTAGCTTTATTTAGCCTGTATTGTAGTATATTTGTCTGATGCCATAACAATTATACATAGCGCTTAAATGACCTTTTTGAGTCAATAGCACTGTAAAACCTTACATAAAGACAGATCGTAGTGTGGTATTGTTCTACAACTGCCTCTCAAGCAGTCTAAATAGAGGACCATACCAGCATTTGTTTGAGGGGAAGCACCAACATTTGTATTTGTGTGTGTAGAGTAGATCAGTGCTGGGTTTTCTTGATCCAGTTGACTTTTCTTCGTTGGAATTGGGGAAATGAAACAATCAGTAGACTAGATACTTTTCAACAAACCTGTTGGGACCAGAATTTTGTTTCATTGAAAACAGAATTTCGTTGAAGTTTTTGTATATAATACAGCTATTGTAGGAAAAATATTTGATTTTAGCAAAGGGATAAACCCCCTTACATCAGCATGGATGAATATTTTTCAGAGTTATTTTCTGTTGGAGTTCTAGGTTTAAAGTCAAAATCCAAGTATTTTGACTCATTTTTCAATCGCTTTTCCTATTTCCTCTGACTTTTTGTATTTTACCTTTAAGATGTCCGGTAATATTTTTGGGTAACTTATTCATGGAACTTAAACTGGCGCAAAATGTTTATACTATTGTTTATAAAGGATAAAATCAGGGATTTACAGTTGTTTCATTGTTGAAGGAAGGTTGTTGATCAACGTATCTACTGTATGTATCTGTTTTGATGACTGTGTGTGTGTGTGCTTTTGTAGAAGGATTGTATTTGTGTTTTGCTTGTTCCATTGTATATTGTTTCATCATTGATTTTTGTATTAACAATAAAACCTATTGGTTTCTGGCCTTAAACAAATTTATGGAACCTTTAATATTCTTTTCTTCAGGCTGAACGACGTCTTTTATTGACTGGAACTCCCTTGCAGAATAATCTTCTTGAACTGATGTCTTTGCTGTGTTTTGTTATGCCAGAAATATTTGAAGGAAAGACAGAACAGCTAAAGAGGGTTTTTTCTATGATGACGGCAAGTCTAATTTAGCATTGTATATTGCTTGATAATATTTAAGAAAATTTACTACCATAGGGTGATTTGTTTACATAGAAACTGATATTACTTAATCAGCCTCTAAGGGGGTGTCATTTGAGAGCCATTAGTGTGGAAGGAAACCATATGAATTCTCTTGAACAAGAACTATAAGGAGCTGCATCAAGAATATGGCACTGGATGGATTTGAATCTCAGGGCTACTTGGTAAGAAGGCTTCACAACTCCTTAGCACTGTTATGTTTCTTTTTTCCAGAACCCACACTGCTTGAAGACATCCCAGCTCATAACTAATAAGTATGCTGCTTTTACCACTCTGCCATCGTGCCCCTATCCCTGATATCCCTACTTTGTGTTTATGGAGAATTTACTAATCTACAAGGATTTAATAGCTTAACAGACAATGATCTCGTATGCTTCCAAGGAATTGGAAAATCCATGTATGTGTCTCTGTTAGTCTGGAAGGAGAATAATAGATTGTAAAGCACTTCAGCCAATGCGTTTGGAAATGTGCCGTGAAATCACCTGACTATTATTATAATTAATATTCATATTAACTTCTACTTGATCCAGAAATCTGAAGACAATAAAAAAAGTCGATTTGAAAAAGACAGAATTGCACAAGCCAAAAGGATCATGAAACCATTTGTTCTTCGCAGACTAAAGAAAGATGTGAGTATAGTATTCTGTTCACTACATTTTGGAGGGCTTCATTAAGTTTTTATGTGCCTCCAGGCACAGATTTTCAGGCAAATTTGCCTCCCCAAAAATATCAAAAAAACATAATTTTCAAAGGTCAAAATATATGTAAAGAAGACACTTTCTATTTGTAACAGTCTATTTCATTTAACCAATTAACGCAGACATGAGTACGAAGCCGGCTTCAGCTTCACAAGGCCTTAATTTTGGACCCAAGGCTTCGGCTTTGTCTGCCTCAAAATCCCTGATACTTTTTCATTGCTTTAAAAGCATTCAGGAATGTTTATGAGGTGTAAAAAGTTTTCTGTTACTGAAATAAAATGTTTTTTTTTGCAGCTTCTGCAAAGCTCTCTGATGTTTTTAAACTGACTTTGATTGCCACTTCTTTTTCACTTTTCAGTCAAGCTCACAACATCACATACTTTTCTTGTATCTTCAATCACATCTTTCACATAATCATCAAATATCTTTGCCTTGAAATCCTCATAAATTCTTACACTCAACACTTTTAAATCTACCTCAAAACTTTCAAACCCACAAACAGCAAGTTCAGCTTTATCGTTGTTCTTCTTCCACTTTGTTTGTCTCACAATTGAACTGGGATCGGAACCTACAGTAAGCTTCATGACTTACTTGACTTATTGGCTTTCAGCGATTGAGTCATCCGCATCGCCTGTTCTTAATGATGCCATTTAGTATACCAGTTCTCTCCACATCCCTCTATTCTGTGCAAGTTCTCTGATTGTTTCTAAATCTACTTTGTTATATAATTTTAGCCTCTTGCAGTAGTTGTGGTCTATGAGGTGTTGCTTTTTATTGTTTAGAACTTCAAGATCCTTATTCAGTGTTACTGGTAAAGTTATTCTTTTTTGCCCTCTAAACCCACCTGCATTACTTGGTTCAAAGTATGTCTCCATGGCCTGGTTTGCTGGTATCAGCCTTTCTCTTCTTAGAATGTGCGCCCATAGAGCTTCCATCTATTTTGAGCAATAGTTTGAGTTAGTGGCTTCAGTAAGCTTCATAAAATTTTGATAATCTTTCAAAGTTTGAACATCAGGTTATATCTTGGCCACATAGCTTCTCCCCCAGCCTCTCCCTGTCCCACCATCTGTCCCCTCATCTGCCTCTCATGCCTCCCTCATCTGCCTCTCATCCTATTCATTTCTATCCAATGCCCCCTCTTATTCCTTTAGCCATTGTGAATAAGCCTCTGCCTGAACAAATAATGAACATGCATGACAAAGCATGAAAATATGTTTTTTTTTAACATTTAAAAAAATCACTGTTTTAATCAAGTATTATTAGAAACATTGTTTTTTTCTTAACTGGCTATCCCTAGCACAAAGAAGACAAGAAGCCTGTCTTGTGCTTTCTACACAAACCTTAAGCAAATCTGTAACTGTAGAGTGCAATGACCTTGCGCAACCTTACCAGTCCAAGGAGAACACAACTGCCAGCTAAGAAGATAAACATGCAATTGTGAATAGAGAATTATGAAGAATGTGAATTCAACATTATGTCAGTTTAGCAACAGTTTTGGTTTAACCGTTGTTTACCAACGTAGGAAGTGACAGTTATGAACATTAACCTGATGCCCTTTCTGATTGATTAATTGATTACTTCATCTTGGAGACGTTGTAAGCCTTGTGTCTCTTGGTTTTGACTTTGCATACGTGGCCAATGTTAGTTGTAAAAAACATTTAAAGGACTTTAAAAAGACTTTAAAAACATATATTCTATAAAATGTAGTATAGGACGAAGAATAAACCACTCACCAAGGAGCAAAGATTAAAGACAGGGTGGTAATCTAAGACTTCTTGAATCCCTCAAATGAAAATTTAAGAGTAGTATTCATATTTAAGATGTGAGAGTTCAAAATCTACCGACTTCTTAAAAGACAACATATTGGTAGAATCCTGACATGAAGGCAAGAGCTTATTCCACAAGTCAATTATTCGATTTCGTAAAAAGTTACTTCTTTCAACAGGCTTTGCAAAAGGTTTAAATAGTTTGAGGTGATGAGAGTTTCTGGTTGTGTTTGTATTAGGAAATTCAAAGAAATCCTCTTTTAATATTGTCAATTTCCTGTAATATTTTGTATGTTTGTATTAAGTCTGCTCTAATTTGACTGTACTTAAAACTGGGCAGGTCTAAAGCTTTATGTCTTTCAGAATATGTAAACTCTTTGAATTCTTTTAAAATTTTGGTGGCCCTTCTCTGTACACTTTCAAGTTTGACTTGTTGTCTTTTATAAGCAGGGTGCCATATAACATTGGCGTATTCCAAATGGGGATGTACTATAGTATTTAATTGCACTGGGGTTTTCATTAGAAATGTACTTGTTTCACAGGTTCTTGCACAGCTACCTCCAAAGAAGGAGCGTATTGAGCGTGTCTGCATGATTCCAGCCCAACAGGAGCTCTATGATGGTTTGCTTTCCCGCTACTCACAAGAGTTTACTGACAATGAAGAGTCAACAAGTTCTTCTGGTGGAGTGGGCATTTTCATGCAGTTCAGAAAAGCTGCCAACCATCCATTATTGTTGCGAAATCGTTATACTAATGAGAAACTTGCTAAGATGGCCAAGAAAATTGCGAAGGTTAGGATTCTTCTTTGTTTTTTGTATTCATAACTCTGCTTCATACAACGGTGCAAAGTCTGGTGGTCCTCCTCCTTAAAAGGGGAAGAACCATGTCAGGGGCTTTGGGATTTGATGCTCGCCTTATTGTACTCATATAAAGTAAAAGGTTGGACAGAGAGGTGACCCTAGGCCAGCAGGTCAAAGTCTTTGTCAAGTAATAAAGAGGTCTGAGGGTATGGCTTCTTTTCTGTTAGAAAAGAACTGAACTCCTCTCCATAATCAAAAGTAAACTGTTTGATATGGCTTTATTTTGCCTGTATTGTAGTATACTTGTATGATGTCATAGCAATATATATAGTGCTTAAATGGCCTATTTGAGTCGTTAGCGCTGAAAAACTTAACATAAAATAAGCTTAAAGCATTGTCAATAATTTAAGGATAAGCTTTATATCCAGTTATTTAAAAATGTTTCAACCTTTTTAGCTGCCATATCTCAACAATCCTGAAAAATGTCACAAGACTTGGACCAGCGATACAGGAAATTGCAATTAAACATTTGAAAAATTAACAGGTCGGTGATTGAAACAAATATACATATAAAGAATGTCAATATCATAATGATACATTGTCAATCTTGTGTATTCATTCTTGTTGATGTATGATTATCATGGCAAACAATTCATTTGTGGACAATTTACTGCTACCTATCTGAACAATGCTGAGTAAGATGTTTGCAAAATGAAAAAAAAAGTTTAAGAAGCAACGTTATTGTTGTGATTTCAAAATGTTCACTAAGTATTGACACTTAGATATTGATTATGAATTATTTTACTAATTAGCGCTATATGAGTGCAAAGTTAAAACTTTTTTCATCTTGTAAACAAAATTATTCAGCATTGCCATACTTATATTTTTTTAGAATTTTGTTTAGCTCTCTACCCAATGGTGTACATTTCTTTATTGCCTTATATTATACTCCAACAGGAGCCCTCACATAGAGACAGGGGAGCTTTGCTCTCTACCCAATGATGTACATTTCTGTATTGCCTTATATTATACTCCAACAGGAGCCCTCACATAGAGACAGGGGAGCTTTGCCCTCTACCCAATGATGTACATTTCTGTATTGCCTTATATTATACTCCAACAGGAGCCCTCACATCGAGACAGGGGAGCTTTGCCAGCTTTGATCCAGGAGGACATGGCTCAGATGAATGACTTTGACTTGAGACTTTTATGCAAACAGTACAAAGTAAGTCAATGCTTGTAGTCTGAATGTAGTTCAAGTTATATGCTTAAAGATACCTCTCAATCTATTTAGGTCTTATCAGCTATATATATTGACAAGTACTTGAACCTGGACTACTATATCACGCAGAAACACATGAAAGCATTTTTGGATGATGCCATTACATAGACAAACATGACAGCAGTTCTGGGCAATGTCATACATACCAGGTGTTGAAACTGTGAAGAACATCTACATACTAAATGGTTCCTTGTCTTTAAAATTTTTGATTTGGTACCTTTGTTTAATACTAGTGGCTTAGTACCCGGTCTTGCCCGGGAAGGTTACAAAAAGAAAGAAAACCTGCTGAATTTTTAACCACCATGTCCTTCTCTCTCCTCTATGCGCAAATATGCCCCCACCCCGCTTTAAAAACTCATAGTTTTAAGACAACCTGCATAAATTACTTTTGTATCAGCTTTTGTTTACATTTAAGACTGAAAGAGAACTTTGTGTTTACTGAATGTGCGAATTAAGCACTTCCGGAAAATGGCTGATCTTTGTTCATGATTCATGGCAAGTATTTTACAGATAAAACATAGTAAAACTAAAACGCTAATAACCTTTCTAAGAGTCAACAGAATTACACCAAAAACGTAACTACACATCTGGTATTATCTACCAACATTTTGCTAGTTTCAGCTAAATTGAGTCAAAACTGTGGCTGTAATCTCATTGCATACAAATAAACACACAAATAAATAAACAGATTTTTAATCTTATTATGAAGATGATGCAACTTAAATAACAAAAACAGTTTTTTTGCCAATTCATTTTTCTTTCTTGAAAATTTCTTAAAATTAAACTCTACTTTCATTACTTTTGCTTTATCTTCTCACACACAGTATCTTGTATGGAACATATTTATATACATTTATCCTTCATTTACAGAAATATCTTGGAGAGTTCATCCTAGATGACAGTGTTATAGCAGATTCTGGGAAGTTACGGGTGTTGGACAGACTACTACCAGAGATGAAAGAACAGGTTTGTCTCATTTGTTTAATATCCAGGCTGTTGTCAAATGTGCTACTGCAAGGGTTTAATAAGTTAAATTGTGGAAATATCCTGTATAAGAAGAGAAAATAACCATGCATTTATTGAATAGAGGTTAAAAAAAAACTTTATTCTACTTGTTTATACACAGGAACAGGGCTTCATAAATTATTTTGGTGCCTAGAAGAACCCTTACAGAAACTCAAATGTGCTTAGCAATGGTTGGTCAATATTATATCCCTTTTTTGTGTTGTTTTGGACATTTTTGTTAGGCACACATAACATGATCCTGACAAAATTGCAGCAACTACCAGGCACGTCTAGAACTAGAACTAAGAACTAAGCCCCCTATATTATGCATACGTTACTCCTGCAAAGAAAAGTGCCTAGCTACACAAATTTGCGCCTAGAAGCGCATTTCTCCCATTTATGACGCCCTACACAGGAAGATACTTAATGAGATTATGAGATGTATTTTTTTGTCATCTTTTTCCTCCCAGAATGATTATAGCTTCCATCTTGCATAATACTCATAAAGCATCAAATAATGAATAAAAACATATTCTGTTGCAGGATGACCGTGTGCTACTTTTCAGTCAGTTCACAATGATGTTGGACATCATGGAAGAGTACCTTGAGCAAAAGGGTTACAAATACCTCAGGTTGGATGGACAGACACCAGTACCTGACAGGTTGGTTCTTACTAAGCTTCTTATTTAAAGTTATGACTTTTGTATAATTTAAATTTTTAAAACCTTTAGCTAACCAAGTTGCTCCAAGTGAAGGGTTAAAAAAATGAGAGTAGAGTGTAAAGCAGTGGCTAATGCAAGATCGGTCATCTTAGTTAATAGATGTAGTTATCTACATCTATGGCTCTTTCTCATGCTTTTAGAAATTATATGTAATGTCTTTTATAATAGAATAAAGTTGGTCTTATAAAAGGGTAGCATTAAGAAGGAAATTCCTTCCAAGGTAAAGTTTGGTGTTATGGAAGCTCTTACCATTGATAACGTAATAAAGGGGGGTTCTACTTTACTCATACACTCTGAGCGTTGCTCCTTATGTGATTATTAACATATCTCACATTTAAGATGGTCCCATGTTCAATATGCTCTTTTTCTCTGAACATGGATATCATCACAGAAATCATCCAAAACTATCTTAATATTAATTGTAGTCATCAACTTCAGTTTCTTCATAGATCATTTGAAAGACCACAACTCAACCCAGAGCAGGATTTTGAGTAAAAAAAAAGTCCCTCTGATAAAAACATAAATCGTGGCAAATGGCTGATTTTGAAACAAAGCATTGCACATTTCCAAATATTTGTTTATACCATAAACATTTTTTCACAAATCACAGCCAGTCTTTTAATAGTTTTTGGATCCCATAAAAAGCATGAATTATTTTTATTTTGTTAACCATTGTTAATTTAAAAATTTCAAGTTTTATTTAGTGTGAAACATTTTATCTATAGATAAAAATTACTCCGATTTGAGAAATTGTTGTTTTTAGACATTAAGATGTCATCTTAAATATTTGCTTTTGGAAAAATGAACATAATCTTTTCTTTGGCTTATTTTTCAGGTTGCAAATGATTGACAAGTTCAACAATAATCCAGATATCTTTATCTTTCTGCTGTCGACCAGAGCTGGTGGTCTTGGTATCAACCTTACAGCTGCCAATACAATTATACTTCATGATATTGACTTTAACCCTTATAATGACAAACAGGCTGAAGACAGGTGTCACAGGCTGGGACAAAAGAGGTGATTGTCAATACTTTCTTCAACTCTCAGCTTAATGCTTCTGATTGTGTTTTTTGCGACAAAGCTTGAAAAGTTCTTAAATTAAGTTTACATTTTGTACTTTTCACTGAAGGCGCTATTCATTAGGTCTCTGATTGTTTTCATTTGTATTTAGCCAACTGCATTTACAAAGAAAAGGCACCCATAATTTGTCTAAAAGGTCTTACTTTTACTTAAAAAACTATTGCTTTTTTGACACAAGGAATTTAATTCAATTCTAGCAACATGTTTGAATTCAAGGTCTAAATCAAGAAACAAAATAAAATTAAAATAGTAATTTTTGCACTGAAAATGATAAGTTCCTTTGTATCTGATCTCAACAACATGCAGCCTGACTTTCTTTACAATATTATTGTGACATTAAAGCATTTTTCCGTGCACATTGACAGTAAATATGCAATTTTTGCATATTTGTCTTCATACTGATTACAGTATCTGTAGCACAATGGCAATTCATCTTTAATATAGTTATAACATATGATAGCTTTTTGATACTATGTTAATGTAAGTTTCATGATGTTGATTTATTAATGTTTATCTTTTATTACATATTTTCCTCAGAGAAGTTCATATAGTAAGATTGATCTGTGAAGACACTGTAGATGAGGTGATACTCCGCTGTGCAAATAGTAAACTGGAGCTAGAGAGAGATATGACTGGGCCATCAAATGGTAAACTTGTTCCACGACCACAATCATATTGTGTTTCTTCTTGTCTGTGTGTTGGTCTGTTTACGCAATTACTTGAGTAATCTTGCTTGGATCTCTTACATTTTTGGAAGGATGGTATAGAACGAGTATAAAATGTTTAAAATTGACTTGAGGCCCTTATTGAATATATTGCTATATGTTCTTTGTTAGTTTGGCAAACACGCTGCGTCACATTTTCAGAGTTAAGAATCTGAAATCTTGCACATAGGCATTTGTAGGACTATCTAAAAAAAATAATTGACAGTTATGGCCCCATAGAGTATTTTGCAATATCTCTTTGTTAATTTTTGCGAACACACTGTGGTCCCATCATCAAAGATAGAAATCATGAAATATTGCACAGAGGCTTATTTCGTGGTTCCCTAAAAGCAGTGATATCTATTTTTGAAAAAAAGAAGTTTTCACAGAGTTATGTCCCTTTTATGATTTTCATTATGTTCTTTACGCTGTGGACGCATCGTTGTACTGAAGGTCTTGGTTGTACTCTCTACAAGTACTAATTTTTTCTAGCTCTCATTATGTTGCTTATTGATTATTAATTGAGCAATTTTAATTCTTTCTTCTAAAAAGACAGGTAGTTTGTCCAATAAAAGTTTTGTTTTTTGTAATATTGTAAGTTCTTAGTAAAATTGGTTTTCAGTTTATGAAGGGGAATTTTTTGGTGAAGTAATATTTTGATAAATCAGTTTGTTATGTTAGCCTACTTGGTGGCATTGTAATGTGGGGGGGGGGGTCTTGAAAAGAAGATTGGTTGTTTGAATCCTTGTCTGTTCATACAGAAGACTTGGTAAGTTAGCAGTGGTCTAAGCTAGCTCCTGGCAATAAGTGATTCATGCTAAGACTGTGAAAGGGCAGGATGTTCATTTATCTGTGGCTGCACATTAAAATTACTAAGTAACACTGTGCTATGTGCAACACATAAAACCCTTACAAAATTATAAGAATAAGTAACATAGTTATTCTATATGAAGAGACTAACCCAACAATGGGGTTTTGCAAAAAAATAATTGTGTAAAACTTCAGGCAATCTCAATCTGAAACAAACAGCTTTTGAGTTATAGGAATCTCATATAGCAATTTTATTCATCAAAGCTAAGGAAGAATGATGAGAGATCAGAATCACTGACTTCATCTTTATCGTCATGGGTTCCCTAAATTCTGCCCCTGTATTCATCATTGTCTTTACAGATGTTATGAGCGTCAGTAGGGTACTCACTCCCTTAATGTTGAATGGAGGATATCCACATTGTCTTCAGTGATGGTGGTATTGAACCACAACATATGATTTTTCATAGGTCCCCGATTCCATGCAGAGAAAGCACTGAGATTGTTGATATGTACAATAGTTTGAGATTAATGTTTTGTGTTCTCATTATTTCAGATGACAGTGAAGAGACTACAAAAGATGTGGCAAGTCTACTGAAGGAAGTGTTAAAGAAAGCACAACAGAAGAAGACAGACGCTAGTCAGAGTCAGAATGGGAACGTTCATAAAGCTGTTGATATATCTTGACCTTCAGCTTAAATATATATTCCAAGTGTGACATCATTATCACTGTACATGTCCATATGCTCTCTGTTATTACTGTTGTTGTAAATATACCATTTTAGCTGTCATATTGACATTGTAAATACATTGTTTAGCTGTACATATATTTCTATGTCTATGTTAATTGTCATTACAGTTCAACTGGCTGATAGATACACACACAAAATAATGAAAAGTCAAATTGTTGGCAACTGTTTTAACATTTACTGATGCATTGTTGATAATTATGTTGTTTTGAACATACTATTGTTGAAATGACTGTAGGTTAAATTTTTATTGTTATTTTTCATGCAGTATTGTTATTTTTGTTAGGCTAATGGCTGTTGTTTCATCACATTGTAATCTTTTAATGTATATATTGTGCTGATGGAGACTTTGAACATCTAGTATAAAAAATACATTATTTTCATTTTAGATTAATAAGGAATGAACTTGACATGGTTACAGTGTATAGGTAATGCCATGTTGATAATAGAATACCTCAATGCTTAGGAAAATATTGGTGCAATTTCTAGTTGAGAAAATGTCAAGATTCATATTTTGGTTGTGAATAGGAAAAGATGGGTTATCTGAACAGATAATTAATAAACATGAAAAAGAAATATTTTGATTTGGTGTTAATTGCATGGCTCTAAAAATCCAAGGTCATATTATCAGATATTTTTAGTTTATTTACTTGTTCATTAAGTCAAGTCATTTGAATGAAGTTTATAAAAAAAAAGATTGTATTGAGAAAAAACATTTAGATTTGTAGTTGCACGAATCTTCACTGCAGTCAATAAGTCCCTGAACTTCCTTGCTGTTTTCTTTTAAAGAGGAAATCACAATGTAGATTGTTGAGCCTTTCTCTGATTCCAATATTTGGGGCCAAGAAGTTGCGCTTTTTTAAAACATTGTCATTATAGTATTGAATTAGTATAAGAAAACAAAATGAATTTTGCTAGACTGATTGCATTATTCCCCCCTCAAATTTATCTGCCTCTATAAATAAGTGAATTGTTTTAACACCCTTGGCTATCCCTTCAGTTATTGGAAGATGTCTATAGACAAATCTTATAGAAACATTGGATTCACATAATTTTTTATTTTTAGTGTAAAGAGTTTTCAAGATGATTCATCATCAATTTATAGTCCATGTTTCCATGACATATGTCATTGAATCATTGGTGTATTGGCTCCTACCCATAGCCTATATCAACCATTTGTAAGAAAATTCTGCTTATTAAAGTAAAATTTACTTTTTATTAGTGAATTATTATATTTAAGAAAATGATTCTAATTTTGTACAATTTTGTGTTGTTTCCTTCCACATCAAATTATTCTTAAAATATCGACATAGATTGCTTTTGCTGTCCAATTATTTCTGGTGAAAAATTGAAATTTGTACTTATAAAGAGTTTGTTTGTATTTTTTATATGTTATGAATGGAGACGAGTTAACTGTTTAAAAGGCAGACAATACAGAGATATGAAATCAAGTATGAGAATTTTTATCATTGCTGAAATCAAACCCATAACTTGTGAGACCCCAGGATCTACAGTTTGTTGCCTTACCACTACCTCCTAGAAGTCCTGTTAAATCTGGTTGCTGACTTATCCGACTGTTACTCAAGGGTCAGATTATGATAAAACTGGTTTCTATCAAATCATGATTAGAATTTAGACAAACGCAAAGACAGATGAAATATAGGATAAGATGCACATAATTTAACGGTTGAAATGCTGAAGTTTACTAGAGAGTATAGAAAGGAAATTGAAAACTGATATGATTGACATAAAGGGTGACCCACTGCTAAGTTCAAAATGTTTGTTTTTATAAAAACTGAACTAACTATCCGATTTTGACAAATGATATATTAATCAAAACACAAGATCTGCACATTTTTTAATACGAAAGATCAGGTATTTACTTCTTCTAGTTTCTTAGATACAGGCAAATTGCTAAACCAACATTAAAGCGTAGATATGAAATTTTTGGTGAATTTCAGCGAACATATTTTCATTGTTTTATGATTGATTTCTAATTTGTTGATTGAGTTTTCATTTCACTTTGTTAAAACTGTGTTTTTCATTAATTCTCAGATCTTATCTTTTGGTTGATATATCATTTGTCAAAATCGGATAGTTAGTTCAGTTTTTATAAGAACAAACATTTTGTACTTAGCAGTGGGACACCCTGTAGTTATTTTTTTTCTTTTTAAGGAAAAGGAAAACTTTTATTATTTTACAGAGTTACTGATATTGCAAAAGAACAGCAGGACTTAACTTTTAACAATAAACCTCAGTCATCTTTATTTGTGAAGCACTAAGTAAAATGATGTGTTGAGCTATACATTACAATTAGATCTGTATGTCAAAGCTATCCTCTGTGTATTTTGCAGATATAGTTTTGTGTCTGTTCATTGTTGCTTTTACTCTATAAGACTCTACCTTTTTCAGATCACTTTGTCATTCATTATATTATATTTCATTTTCTATATTAAAATCAATAGACAAAGAAGATGCTTTTATTCTTATTCATGTGTATTTTATTACACATTTTACTTGTTTTTCTTTAAAACATCTGTTTGTGAACTCATTGATCGGCTTGTAGGCTAAAAATGAGGCTTAAGCTTCGCAGGTGTATCTAAGAGGAACTGTGTTTTATTTTTTAAATCCATTTAACTCATTGTTTTCATCTTTGTGGACTTAAAATGTAGATCTAAATTTTTACTTTGTGTGCATTCAGACTACAATATTAAAAACATGATATCAGGCTGCAATATTAAGAACATGATATCAGGCTACAATATTAAGAACATGATCATAGCAAATTATATCCCCACTCATCATACACAGCCTTGTTGTATCCTTTTAGATTTTATGTTGAATAAAATGTTGTCAACCAACTTGTTTCAATATTCATGCTCATTATGTAAAGAGGGAGAGCTTAATTAGTCTTTTGATTCGTCCCATTATCGGCGGTCAAAGATATAATTTTCTTTTCTGAATTGGTAAACTTGAGTGAAATTTAAAATTCATGTTCTAAAATTCAATTTCATCAGGGAATTAGGCCTGAGGGTATGGCTTCTTTTCTGTTAGAATAGAACTAAAGTCCTCTCCATGGGCAAAAGTAAACTGTAGTATATGGCTATCTTGGGCCTGTATACCTTGTAGTATACTTGTCTGATGCCATCACAATATATATAGCACTTAAATGACCTCTTCGAGTCGATAGCACTGTAAAACCTTCCATAAATTAAAAGACAGGGAATTATCCTAGTTGATGAAGGAGTTTGAAAGTTACAAATATTACATCTTTGGAAATGATAAGGCACAATGAACTGTATTTGGCAGAACATGTCTTAGGTCACTCTGAGTGGATGATATACATAAGGAGGTAGTGGTCCTCATCCATAGCAGCAACTGGCACAGCGTTTCTGTGACGCCATCATGACATGAGATGCGAGTCTGATCAATCCATGGGTTGTGCACAGACAAATGATCAGTTGTGTCAGCTATTTTTTAGAGAAAATGTGTGTTCAAGTCTCAATAGAAAATTAAAAAAAATAATGGTTTAAATCCAGGGATAATAGTTAGTTACATTTCTATGATAACGATTTATAAACTTGTTGTCTGCGGGCTCAGCTCTTTCTTAAAATGGCAACCAAGGAAGAGAGTACAAAGACAGAAATAACTGATAGTACCAAGCACTACAAGGCATACTAACAAAAGAAGAGCAGACGAAAGCACATACAGGTGAATTCACTTATAACGAATTGCTTGGGGAACAAAGAAATGTTTGTTATAACTGAGTTTGTTTTATAAAAA
>JAUUEB010056083.1:0-13201 GCA_032362205.1 Clione limacina
CGAGAAGAAGAAGAAAATAATGCCTACTAAACTTAGTAACACTTTTATGACAGAAACTAGAACTCTTAGTACAATGAGAAAATACTATGTTAATTTACTGTGGGCATACCTTAAGGGAAAACGCTTGGCATTATTAAGTTCACTGACGTTTCTTAAAATGGCTGCCTATTTGTTGTTTAAGACTCTTAAACAGGTAAGAAACGATTTTTGATGCACTCAGTCTAATTTTAGGGAAAACGTCCAGCTGGAAAACACAAAGGAACACAAACATGACAAGTAGTCAGGACTTACAATTCCTTTTTTTCCAAATTGTCCTTCTTCTCCTGCGCGTCCATATGATCATTTTTGGTAAAGATGCCTAATTCTTTTATATTTAACTTGTTGTTTCAGGAGTGTTCAACACCTGGATCATTTCTGTTTTCAAAAAAATCTGACCGGGTTCGGATGTTTGAAGTTATACCTGTAAGTGTGATATTATTAACAACAATTACAAAAAATAATATTCTTCTATGCAAGACCTAAATGACGACTTTGGGATATTTTTAAGTTGATATTAACACCTTTCGTGCTTTAAGGTATGACCATAGTAAAATATGGGTTTGAAAAGTTTCGAATGGAAAGTCAAACAATGTAATTAAGAATCAAAATGAACAATCCAAGTTGGAACTATTCATAATATTTTTATAACTTGATCCCAGGTTTGCTAATATATAGGTTTGAAGTTGATTTAAAAAGATAATATATGATCAGAAAATAAGTTCGTTTGTTCCACATGTTTACTGCCAAAATTTGACTTCTATAGCTGAAGGCCTCATTTCTCAAGTATCTTTAAAAATCCTGCGTGGAACCTTTCACCAAAACATACTGGATTTTTCTTTTTATTTTGGAATATTTTAGGAGCAGGGTTGACAATAAATATTGAGAAAACATAGAAAATAGTCATATTTTTATTGTGGTCATACCTAAAGAGTAGGACTCCCTTCTAGTAGGTGGTTGAAAATTGTCTCTTACAGAGACAAGTCTATTTCCTGTTTCGTTTTTTGTATATTCGGCAAGGCCGGCAACTTCAGTCAGTAGTTAATTATTTTAGGAGACTAGTACAACCTCCATTCAAAAAGTACGTGACTTTGGACTGAAACAAACATAGTCGAACAAATAACAGTAAAATGTCCACGTGGCCTCACACATATCAGGATTTGATTTACTAGTCTCGAGTTAAGAATGTTAGTAACGAACCTTGTTTACTTCTTATCTATTGTCCAGGTGGCCGTGATGGTCTAGTGATGTGCGTACTCAACTAAAACCAGAAAATTAGTTGGTTTCAGCACTGATTATTTTTGGTAATACCGATAGCTGTCACCCTATTTCCAACCTGTCGCTGAAAAGTAGCGACTCGCAAGAACTTGAATCATTGTACAAAACATTGCCCTCATGGGACATAAAACTCGTGCATTTTCTCTACACATAATCAAAAAAGTAATGGTAAAAGTATGGATAAGAAAAGGTAAACTATTCAAAATGCGACTTGGTGGATAACAAAAAATAAAACTCAATAAATAAAAATTGAATACACTTTCAGACAAGGTTTAATATTTCAATTAAAATGATGCTTACAAGAAAAACAAACAGGTTAATGTATTTAATGTGTGTGACAACATCTTGTAATCATAGAAAAAGTGGTCCTATTTTTTAGTTCATTAAGACGGAATTGATAAGAAAAAATAAAGTTATCTAAATAAAATGTGGCAGATACGGAAAACTAAAACGAACAAATCACAATAAAATGCGTTTTTAGGCAAAGTCTGTTAATTCAATTAAAACGGCTAAAATGAATAGAAACAAGAATCATCAACATTCATTTAATTTGGAAATCTTCTGAGAAAATGCAAAGGATATACTCCATTTGATAAAACGACTTCTAAATCTAATTAGGCTAACACTAAACGCTACAAACGTTGCACTAATAATAATATCAAACAGTTTAACAGTATAGCGCTGAAACAAATATGAACTCGTGTATGGAGTACAATATTTCATTTTTAAGAGCGATAACGAAAACAGTCTCATAAAAAATGAGATATTGTTCCCGTTAATTAATTTCAGAGATGATATTTGATTGTTTTCAATAGATATTGTTTTAAGGGCTAAAAATAGTGTATCTATTTAACAGGTGTTTTTTATACCTAAGTATGATATAAGAATAGTTTGTGTTACTTATTTTCCATGTATGCAATATATTGTCTTATCCTAAATTAGAAAAAAATATAAAAGAATATGATTAGATGTTATGTACTAATATTCTTTTCATTATTATAACTACCGGCAGAATATCAGCAGCCAGTGGGTGACAATTTCTAAATGGACCGACAAAAATGGCTGCTAAATAATCAAAACAAAGGGATTATTTGCCGTTTTCAACTTGTGTCTTTGTGTATTTAGTTTTAAGAATAAAATGTTGATGCAAAAAGGAAAATTATGTTTTGAAGTATTTCTCTGTTTTATAAAAAAAAGGATTATTTTAAGATATTGTTTTCTATCTTTTAGTTAAATGGGTTTCATCTTGATCAGTACAAATGATTATTTTTAGAAATTTGATTATGTTTACTTTATTTTAGTTAAATAGGTTTCATCTTGATAAGTACAAATGATTATTTTTAGAAATTTGATATTGTTTACTATATTTTAGTAAATAGATTTGTACTGATGCTTAAAAAGCTTTACACTATTAACTTGCCCGTGTTGCTGTTAGATTGTATCGGCGTTTTTGAAACGGTATCAAATTCTATAACATTTTGGTATTTGACATTGAAAGATACCAACAAAGTCGACATGGGCATTTTTTTCAAACGTCATAACACGCAAACATATTCACAGCCGACAACTGGTAACTGCAATTTCAGAATGTCCGGCCTTAATATACCTTTACATGGGTTCTTGTAAAGCATGTACACGAAAAGACGAATATAAATAAAAGTATGATAAGTGATTTGAATGACTGTTTTCTCGTGTAATCGGCAACGTTCTTAATTGGGTGCTCACCATGTATACTGCAATAGTAAAACATATCAGAGTTTTTTTCCTAAAAACATTTAAGAGGAATGTGGTCATGGTTTTTTATCATGTCATATATCAACATGTGCAGTATTTAATACAGTTATCAAGACGCCCATTGGTTAGTGTCTTTTATGAGAATAGATAACAAGCGGGAAACTGCGTATGATGTCTTGACGTAATATACAGTGAATATTACATGATTAATTTTTAGACGAAAAATATTGACCTCTGAGTGTTTAGAGTCAAGTTGTATTCGAACGAGCTTTAGTGGGTTCGAATTACTTGTCTCTAATTACGAATAGGGCAATTAGTTTCGTCTCAAAAATTAAAAGTGTGGTATTTGATTTATTTCATATCCGATTTGATTGACAGAAATAAACATATAATTTGTAGAAATAATAAGCAAATTAAGGAAATAAGGAATTAAAATAAATGATCATATACGATCACCCGAGTAAAAAGTACAATTTTGTTCTCCTACTCAATACTTCATGTAAAACGATGGAGCGCAAACAATGTAGTCGAAGACAGAATGAACATTTGAATTTTCCTATCCACAGATACAATTATTTTAGCGCAAATGAAGGTCAATTGTGTTATTGTGTCTTTTTTTAATTTCATGATTACAGAAGATGCTCTCTCGTATGCACAAATTTTGGATTTCCCGATGATGAGGAAAAATGATAACCACAATATGTCATCTGTTTTGCTGTGCAAGGTGTTATTACAAGTGTGTTTTATAACGAAAAATATTTACCTCTATTTTTTTCTCTTTACGTCACTAATGCCTATAACATAAAGATCTAATAGCACCTTTTACGGATTTTATTAATATACAAAATATGTAGGCTATGACACAAAAAATAGTATGAATTTCCTTGTCAACCGAAGTACACTAACTTCTGACCTTTAATTGCTATATTTACAAACAATAGGAAATCAGATATATGGCGTATGTATAGAACATTTGTTATTTCAATGGCGTAGTTTCCTTAAATAGAAAAAGGCCATGCCAATTTGGCGTTGTGTGGGAAGATAGTTAGTCCTTTTTGACCTTTGTTTCCTTTTTCGGGGTACTTATTTTATGCTCTACGTCAAATCATAACTGTGCCTGGTAGGGAAAGGATACCAATGGTATCTTGCCTAATATTACCAAAAAGTGATCATTCAGGCGTATTTCGTTTCCTTATAAATTAATCAAGCTTGAACAAACTCTTTTATAAACAGAGCAATTTTCGTTGTCATCTATTGAATGCATCCGGTAGAGTTGGTAGTTATCCGGAAAGTTGCTTTGACTCCCTTCGGTAAACTGGTTGCATACAAAACAAATTATCAAAAATATTTTCTGCCAAAGCTTTTTTAATCTCAACATATACCATTTTTGTCAAAACATCGTTTAATTACCTTTACTTGATATAACTTGATAATTTAAAATCTAATCATCGTTTCACATGTAGTCACGCAAATCATGAATGCATTCTTAATTGGTTCCCGTTTTGATATTGTTTTTCAAGTCTTGAGGGATCGTAATTTGCACAATTTTCACCTAATTTCAAGAATTTCACGCTAAAAAACATGCCCCTGTTCCCTCCAACTTGTTTGAACGGTTATTATGACACAGGAGATACCATTGTCAATTTGTGTACACGAGGTTGAATTTAAAACATTTACCTTGTTTGGAGTAAACATCTATTTTGTTGATTTTCGTGTGATAGACTTTTATATTGACCTCATAAATAGTTCAGTGGCATTTTTAGAACTCACACTAATTCTTACTTTCTTAATCTGAGCGGTCATAGCTAATGTCATAAAACAACGTTGTTGAGTGAATAAATTCAAGTTGTCGACATTATATTGTGCCTGTACAGGGTTATACAAAAAATGATACACGACAATGAATAAGATCTCAGAAAGACCTCAAGAAATTAGGTCATATAATTTCATTTGTGTTGTTCTTGTGTTGATGAGTTTTGTTTTATAAAATGTACTGCCATTGAATAGTAACAAGGAAATTCTAATGCTGTATTAGAAAAGAAAAACAGCAGATTAAGGGCAATTCCCTGGATATTCTTTATGTTGCTTATTGTCTCATTTTAAATTTGTTATTAATTTTATTGAATATTTCTGTATTTGTGTTAATGGGTGTACCTTTTTAGTAACTACCAACATTCTTGACAGACAATATTCATTGCAGAAAATATTCGATGAATATAACATCAGATATACCGTCAAAACCTTAAAAGGGGAAATCTGGTCTCTGATATATTTCCTTATACAAAAATTAACATTAGTGTAACGGAAGGTTCACTAATATACTTAGTTATTTACTAGTGGACATCATTATTTCCATTGATGGCTTTCAATGGAAAATTAAGGATACAAGATGTCCCATTTAGCTTATGGGACTTTCCATTTCACGAAATGTATGATAAATTGAAATAATTAGGGCACGTTTTATCGTGGCCATGTTGCCCAGGCTACTAATTGACCATTTTGATATATTCGGTTTACATCATCAACGTCCAACTGGGATTGAATTAGTCCTGGAGACCAGAGAAATGTGTTGATCATCTTGATAACAAAAGGTGTGAGGGTCAGGATGTATTAGGGTAGTCATCCAAAACAATAATTACAATTCTAAAGTTTCAAAGCCTGTGCAACTAGACAAAGGAGGGCGTTTAATGGTAGCTTTTACCTTATTTGGGCTTTGTATTGAACATCATTGTTTCAACTATTGTGGCAATAATGTTTTTGCTAAAAGATGTTGTCCAATTGTTTGAGTGAAAGATACCTTCGTGACAAACATATTTAAAATTGAATTGAAGATACAATTATCTGTCGCATCGCAACTTATTATATTCTTACTATGTTATGTGTTTTTTTTATACCAAATGTTGTTCAAATAGACATGAAATAATTCAATTCATTGAGAAAACAAACTTGTTGAGTACAAACTTGAATTTGTAGGGAGTTTGACTGCTTTAAGATCCTACACACGACCATTGTCTTTTGCAAAGCATATTTTCAAGGTATTTATAATAATTAATAATGGTATGTTTAAAGCGCTATATAACTTTACAACAATTATTTCCCAGAGAGATTTGATTGAGACAAACCTGTTCATTCTCAGCTCTCTACACAATATAAAATTTGTTTATAAAATATAGCTTGTTGACAGCTTACGTATAAATTTATTACCGACATCCGGCTGAGTCCCAGGCGGGATTCGAACCCGGCCTTCCGCATGATTATCAAGTACACTAACATAATCATGTTTTTTATTACTGAAAACATAATGATCATCCTATTCGAAGTTCCAAATCTTACATTAGTTACAATGGGGTATTCTGCTGTTTTATGATTATCTACCACGTCCACACTCTATTGCTGGTACCAGTTTGTTGTTGTTGATAACTTGACTATCATTACTGACATTTTAGTTGATTTTGTTTTCAAATAAAGTTTGTCTTGAACAATAAATACAAGTTGATATTGACGCATCATCACTTAAGAATGTCTTTATATTGCTTCTTTACGACATTATAAATTTATAACACAATAGGGTATATCTCAAATTCATGTGAAACTGACCTTTGTGTCCCTAACAATTTCCACCCTGAAAGAGCAAATTTACATTCCAAGATTATCAGGACACATGCTCTGTGAAACCAAACTTCATGGTACTGAAACAGAATCCGACATTTCAACTGGACTTCTTTGTTTAACAGGCATTTACAACGCAGGTTTTAGGCAATATGACCTAGAAGGCATCAAAGAAACACTGAGGATGGGACCCGTTGCTACGACGTAACTACACAATAGGATCTCTTGGATGTCCCGAGGGGTATAAAAAACAATGTAATATTTATTCAAGGTGTGAAAGCAGGTATCTCGTTCTTTAACGATAATAGTGAGGGGGCGTTTCTTATATCTAGAAGAGTGGTATTTCCCTTATAGTACCAAAATCTCATCAAAAATAGTCAGTCACAAAATAATCTTTACTTACTTATCACGTATAAACGCATCCGTCCTGACAAGGAATTATTATTAGATACGCAAATGTATATGTCGTACTATTGCTACAAATAACACAATAACAATAAAGAGTGTGTAATCTGTCCCAATCACTACTTACATAATAACTAATCCACCCTTTTCAGATAAACTGTTAGCAAAACAAGAGTTTTTCGTGTAAAGAATCATAAAACAGCAGAATACCCCATTGTAACTAATGTAAGATTTGGAACTTTGAATAGGATGATCATTATGTTTTCAGTAATAAAAAACATGATTAGCCAAGCCCTAGTTGTTTACGCTGATCTTCTCAAAAGCGTGGAGAAAAATAACTTTACTGATTTTGTCATGGGTCTCGAAATTAATCACAGATGTAAAAAAAATCGACTAAAGAATTGCCACAAGACAGACATCACGCCATAAATGAATAAGAAATGTGTAAGTATTTTTGTTATAGAATAACAACATTTCATCAATAATAAAATTGTTTTGTTATGTTAATCCGGTCCACTTCTATCTTTTTGATGACCATTGTTGATTAGTATTAACTAACAGTGCATTTATTGACATAGAACTTTTAAGAAATGTGTGAGAATTCATGCATGTTAACTGTTATTTTAAATTTAATAATCAATGTTCAATTTTTGATGTTTGATGGATGATGCTCATTTGTAGAAAACTTCACAATGCTGTTTAGGTTTTTTAGGAAGATAATGATACAATTTTATATTTGTGAGTGTTAAGTGTTAATGCTTGTTTTTCATGCCTTTCGGATAGAAATATCATTTTAAGACACACCGTCGCAATAGTGAGCGAAAATATAACGGGATGTCATTGTCTACCATGTTGTTGTACTAAAGTGGGTACTGAAAAATTATATGCACACACAAAAGAAAACCAAAAAACAGAGGGCGTGGAATTCATTTTCAACTTAATTCCACCTGTAAATGCAGTAAGATAGTGTATATCTATTTGTGTTACTGTTGGTATTAACATGATAATCC
The DNA here is from genome assembly GCA_032362205.1 of Clione limacina. Taxonomy (NCBI): domain Eukaryota; kingdom Metazoa; phylum Mollusca; class Gastropoda; order Pteropoda; family Clionidae; genus Clione; species Clione limacina. The sequence continues at coordinate 8,073 of JAUUEB010056083.1, forward strand.
GGGTGTCTTTATCACGTGTTATTGTACCAAATACAACTATTAAACGTTGACTGTCAGAATAAGTGAACGATGAATAAATACATCTTGATAGTGTTCATTCGCTTGTCCAGTCATGCGCGTAGCCAGTAGGGGGACATGTGGGATAGTCCCCCTTCCCCCATTTGAGATCCAAAATGCTCTAAATTTGCACAATTTTTAACTAATCTTAAAATGTTCGTGCATTTCTTTGATAATATGCTATTAATCGCTCTAAAATTGCATCATTTTAAACGAATCACAAAAATTTCGGTCGTAGATTTGATAATATCAAAGGTTGTCCCCCCCCCCCATTTGAAAATCCTGGCTACGCTCCTGTGTCCAGGGCACGTTGTCAATGTAGCAAGTCAGGTTTATAGGGGATTAGTTGATCAAATCTCCCTCCACTGGCTTAGCTTTCATATAAATCTACAACTTATCTTATATGTCGACTTTATATATTCATATTGAGCTGATTGTAAAAAAAACACGTTATAGAAAATGATAAGCTTAAATAAAGATATCCATGACATAACAGTCTCAAAAAGGTATCACACACCTCGATAATGTTTGTAGCCGATTACATAATGCAAGATATTCTCATCAAATCATAATTAATATCCTATTTAATAATACATTTTTCAATTCCTAGTCTTCCTAAATTATGAAATATATGATACTGGTATAAGCTAGTGTTTGTCCATGCTAAAAAGTTCTATAAATAAAAAAATTAATTTATATCTTACCTCAGGAACGTGCTAGGGGGGTATGTAATTATCCGTCCATGTGGGATTGGAATTGACAAAAAAAACTAATTTCATTGCGCACATTTAAGTTAACATAAGATACTATTTGCCAAGCTAATATTCCATGAAATGTTTCCTTTGATAACTACTCTCTTAAACTTAAAGCGAAGCAATTTTACTTTTTGAATTTCCATGTTTGAATTTCATGAAAAGGTCATATGTATCAAACAATACTTCGTGTTTTCATGTCCATATGTTGTTTGATGACAATCTGGAAATAAATAAACCTTGAAACCTTGAAACCTTGAAACTAAGATTATTTCAAACTGGTCTGGGTTATCTAAGAGATCTATTTTAATCTTATTCCTTTCTTCTATAAAGTCATAGCAGTCAAATCTACCAGAAAAAGTGTTCAGTTTGTCAACATAGTCCTGCTCCCCTCCCTTTTCTAGCAACACTGGTGTTTCTTTTGTTTGTAACCTACCATTGTTTTCATACTTTCCCACATTCCTTTGCTGTCATTTTATCTAAATTTAGCTTCAATTTTATCTTTGTATTCATTTTTTCATTCTTTAATTTTCTTCTTTATTTCTTTCTGCGCTTTACCTTTCTTTTCATTTTTTTTCTCCATGAAAGCACGCTTTTTCTCATTAAGCAGATCTTTTAATTCTTTTGTAACCTAAGATTTATTATTCCAAAAGCATTTAACAGTTTTCTTTTCTAAGGTATTTTCAACACAGAAATTAATATAAGCACTTACATGTTCATTCAACTCATCCAAGTTTTCACACGAATCAATAACTACTTGCCAATCTGTCCATACACAGTGATACATACCCTCACGCACACAAACATACACGCTCGCACTCAAGTACACACATACACAAACGAACACACACATACTCAAATACATGCACGCATGTACACACGGTTACACACACACACACACATAAATAAAACACACACATACACACATACACGCACGCACACGCGCGCACGCGCACGCACACACGCATGCATATTTACGCACGCACTAGAGCACACACAAACACACGTGTGTGTATGTACAGGCAAAACACGAATGAATATTAATTTTCATGCTCGAAACTTTCGCACATTAAATGTAGGCAATATGTGGTCAGACATATCACTTCCAAGCCATATCTAATCAGAAACTTCGTATCCTTAACCTTGGTATGACCAATGATTACTCTCACAGTTAGGAATTTGGCTAAATGTGTTACCATATGGATCTAGACATCCGGCCTGGTAAGGTGAAAGTTTACACATATATGTCCTTACCTTTCTCAACCAATCAAACGGTAATGTTTATTCGTATCTAGAAACCATTCGATCTAAGATTGGAACGGCAGGTTTGAAAGTCGTAAGAAACCTTATAATTGAAAACGGAAATCTTGCACAAAACTATATCAAGAATTTGTTTACCAAGCAGGAGTTAAACACGGGTCTATTTAACCTGAGTGTAATGGGGACTAAATCATATTTCCATTTCCTAAAAATTGGCTGCTATATTATTTTGCCCAAAATAACAAAACTTTTTCTCGTGGCATTATTTGCTTGCATGCGAAGAAAACTCTATTCTTAAATAATTAAGTCGTTTATGGTTGGAGGTGTACTCGTACTTGTTATTCGGGCCAGCATTTGGAGAGTACATCGATGTAAATTAGTACGCAATTTTAAAGACACTCTGCTTAAAATGAATGATGTGAAAGGAAAATAAGATAAGTAAGTAAAATGATTACTGCATTTCACGCTTTCATTCATGGTTTTGCATAATCCAAGATGGTCGCCGTGAAAACTACACGTTAAAACCTTTGACTGTTTCTTGTCATATCTTTGGAATCCAAGGTCATGCAATATAAAAAAAACACTGACGCATAGAGAACAAACATTTTGAAATAGAATCCCGATGTCAAATTTTGTTTTCAAGGTCATGCTCAAGGTAAACAATTAATATTAAGATTTAAATCTCAATTTTGACCTTGAGATTGAACTTTAATGTTTTATTTGATATTATAAACCGATTGAACTTTGATAAAAGAAGCTAATTATATGCTAAGATTCCTCTTTAACATGAATAAAACATTTTTTTTAATTTTTCGTAAAAAAAGTAGAATATTTCCGAACTGACCAAATGAAATGTCGTAAGTCTTTTATTTATAAAACGCATAAACTGATAAGATTATAGTTGATTCCCATATATTTGTTTATTTTGTTTGATTGTGTCGGTCTAGGGGGGGGGGGGACTAAGATATCGAAACACCCTGTATTTTGGGGAAAATTGCAGGACCTCGCAAAAGTATTTAACTTTGAAAAAAACACAAATACAGTTATTAACCGATGCCTACATAAAAGACATAGTAATGCTTTAAAGATGTGTTTCCGTTGAAAAGGAACTTTGTCTTAAACATTATTTGCATTCAATACGAATTGGGCTCATGGTCAACTAAATGACGTAAAATGTAACGAAAGTTTTCTTGACAATTTTGTGGCGATATCAAATCAGAAAAAAATGACTGACATCGTTGTAACAATACTATAGCAAAGTTATTACTCTCTTCATGATTGATTACGATGGCATCACATCATACAGTTTCCCTGACATGTTAGATTTAAAACATCACAAATTCACGCCCGTTATGTGTGTTCCAACAATTCCTTTGCATTTTAAAAACCATCGTGGTTAATATTTACGTCCTTTCTATTCCTTGTTTCACTTCTTCAACGTCTTTGATGATATTGACATGGTTTCTTTTTTTTACTTAATAATAACATCTTGCTTCATTTAAATAACTTCCTTCATTTAAGTGTACACTTTGTTTCTTTTACAAGCTGATTCGAACTTAATCCTTAGAAATCACACTTCTCAAAAATCTAAACTTTTGTCTAGGGAGGCTATTATTATTTGTTTTTTTATCCGTCGAGAAGGTTAGACGGAATTTCATGAGCCGAAATAATCTTCTACGTGTTTATAAAGACAATATATACCTTAAAAAATAAAAGACTAAGCTGTTTCGAAATGTTGGCTGATGAAAGTAGTGTATACTTCTGCTGAGTTTGTTATTCGTTATTCAAATACATACTGTGCTTTTCTAAATGTTTTCAACATACGTTAAATAATGTTACTATCAAAATAAGTTTTATATCTTCTAAATATGGAACACCGATCTTTGTGATAAATACTTAGAAATTATCCAACTATAAGATGGTCATGATATTGATTTACTTGATATTATTTCCTAGGCCATTTTTTGTTTGCAACACTCAACAGTTTATTTTCTTTTCGAGGCAATGTATATATGTATCATGTCGACTGCGCATATGAGACCGGTTTCAGTCAAAGCTTTGTCGGTCTTTTCTTTGTTCATTATTGGTTACTTGTTACCTCACGTTAATGAGAAATTATTTTGATTGGCTTGTTGTTCAGCAAACTTATCACAATTACACAGGAAATCTTCCATATTGTCTCCATATTATTCAATATTTAAACCAAAGAAGAAGTGTGCTCATCTTAGTTTTTACAAATACTCCCTGTTTCCATTGACACGTGGACGGATATGCGCATGTAATTATGAGCCGAACTGACTAGAAATAAATACTTGGTGATATGTTTTTACAATCCCCAGCTGTGTGGCATACCGTTACTGCTTCATTTATGCGCAGCTTCCCGAGAGCAAATTCGCATATCTTGCATAGGTGATGAGGAAAAAACTATCAAATAAATTCACGAACAATCTGTTGATTATCTTACTATCCTGCAACGTTTAGAAGTATTTTGTCATCACTACCAATAAATCTGCCGTTTCCTTTTCTACAAGATTTTCACAAAGACACACAAGTTAATACGCACATGCGTGGTTAGAGATACAGATCTGCATACACACAGCACATACATTGATATCTGTTATCTTTCTCATTGCTTTTTTGTCTTGTCTATCTAATATGTTTCTGTCTTCTTCTTCACATAACCGGCGTATTTTATTTATGTTGAAACAGCTTTGAAAAATATCGGATATGTTTATATTTGTTCATTTGAAGCTGAGAAATATAATCGTCATTACAAAATATTGAACATAGAGCGGCACAGGCTTTGCTTCATATGTAGCTAGCTACAATAAAATATACCAAACCCGTCATCTGTGCTCTTAGACAATACATTAATGCTAAGAGGTTCAACAAAGTTTGACCAAGTGATGCATTCTTTATTTCTAACTGAGGATGAGGTAACTATTATTGGTGAGTCAGCTGTCATTTTGACCCTTACATTTTAGATGATCGCCCAGGCGCGTAGCCAGGATTTTGAAATGGGGGGGGGGGGACAACCTTGGATATTATCAAAGCAATGGC
>JAUUEB010056194.1:0-15984 GCA_032362205.1 Clione limacina
CTCTCTCTCTCTCTCTCTCTCTCTCTCTCTCTCTCTCTCTCTCTCTCTCTCTCTCTCTCTCTCTCTCTCTCTCTTTCCCTCTCTGTCTGTCTGTCTAACTGTCCTTATCAATGTATTTCCTTATGTAAGCATGTCTACTTGTCAATAGTGCTTAAATGCTATACTTAAAATCAAAATCAAACTAAGGTATGAATAGAACAGAGGGTTTTATGAACGTATAACAATACGTCTAAAACAGAGTGTAATGAAAAAAGAAAATAAACAAACGGTCAAATAGTGAGCGATTATTATGCATGAGGGACATCGCGGTGTTAACTCGTCATCGTCGAGCTGTGGTGGGGTTTCTTTTCCCCTACTACTGTAGGGAAAAATTTTAATTGCTTAACTAATCCAAAATATTTGCATTCTTATTAAAAAACCAATTAGGCCATCACAATGTATGGTATGTTTGCTATCCTATGTTTAAATTACAAAAAAAACATCCAGAGACTTCCGAGATTATAGAAGTGCAAGAAAGCAAACATACAACAATACATATCAGTGTATATTATTGAAAATTCTGACAATGTAGACATAATATATATGGACTTTTCAAAAGCTTTTGACAGTGTCTCCCATCAGAGACTGATAACTAAAATAAAAGCCTATGGCATAAATGATAAGTTGTTAACTTGGATATAAGTTTTTTGTTGAAAACAGATGTCAAAGAGTGAAAGTAAATGGTTCTTATTCAGATTATAACCCAGTTGTTAGTGGAATGATGAACACTGCAACGACTTTAGAATAAATAGAGGCGTCAGGCAAGGTTGCATACTCCCCATCTCTTCAGTATCTATACAGAGCAAGTGATGAGAGAGTCAGAAATCGAAGATCTAGGAATCAGAATAGGAGGAAGAAACCTCACAGACCTTCGATATGCAGATGACACTGCCCTACTTGCTGATAACATAACAAGCATGAAGAGAATCTTAAACACAGTGGATGTAGCTGGGAGGAATGCTGGCCTGAATCTAAACGCCAAGAAAACTAAAAAAAAAATAAACGGCAGAGACCCTCCACAAGAAATTAAAGTTGACAACTCAAATCTTGAATATGTCCAAAATTTCAAGTATTTAGGCTCTATCAAGGAAAACGATGGCTCATGCACAAAAAAAATCAGAACAAGAACTGCCATGGCCAAACAGAAAGTGATACAGCTGAACAATATTTGGAAAGAGAGAGGTATTCCTAAAGAATTGAAAGTAAAAATCTTGAAATGTCTAATTTGGCCAGTGGTACTGTATGGATGTGAAGCCTGGACAAGAACAAAATCAGTGCTGCTGAGATGTGGTTCTACCGACGTCTTCTGAGAGTGAGTTGGACAGACAGAAGAACAAATGGGAGCATTTTGAGGGAACTCTCTTGAAACGACAAATGCGGAGAGAAGTCGATAAAAGAAGATTAAAATATGTGGCCCATGCATTGGGCCACAAAGACAGACCTGATGTCTGCTGTCCTGCAAGGGAAAACTGATGCAAAAAGAAAAAGGGGGAGACCATCAACTTCATACATTGGCAACATCACTGAAACCAGCAACTTTGTGTTCACGAGATGACAAGGGTCAGCAGCAACAGAAACAGATGGCGTGCACTTGTGATGTCAGTTGGAGCTCCTACCCACGCTTGTGATGATGGAGACAGGTAACAGGTGGTAAGGCCTGTTCTTTTGTTGTGTTTATTGGCTGGCAGCATACATGTAAGAAGTCATGCACTAGCACATAGCCCTGTTACAATCAGTCATATATTTTAAATCCTGGATTTATCCATTGAAGCACTTACCAGGACATAATGTATATATACATATTTTGCTATTGTTATTCTTCCAGTTTCAGCACACAAATAGTATGTGAATCATTTTCTACTGGTTGTTTGCAAATTTCCTTCTGGGAGACTTAAATCAACTAATTCTGGTCCTTTTTCATATGCCTCGGTGGGAGTACCTGAGACCCAGTTTTTTTCTTGTTTATTATAGTTATCTCTTTTCAAACAATAGTTTCCACAGAGTATTGTTCCACGCACAATTAAATTGTGTATGTGTGTGTGTCTGTCTGTCTGTTTACGCGATAACTTGAGGTATTTTGTTCATATCTCTTTCATTTTTAGAAGGATGGTTCAGATGGAGAATAATATGTTTGCTATTTAAATTCAGAAATATTTGTGGAAAATTGAGTTATGGTCCTCATTGAGTTTCTTTGCTATATGTTCTTTGTTAATTTGGCAAAAACATGCTGTGGTCACATCTTCAGTGTTAAGAATCTGAAATCTTTCAAAGAAGCTTTTTTAGTGACTATCTAAAATCAGCTTTCACAATTGTTTGAATAATTAATTTAAAAACAAAGTTATGGTCCCTTTGAGTATTTTGCAATATGTGTTTGTTAATTTTTTTGCGACCACGCTGTGGTCTCATCGTCAAAGATAGAAATCTGAAATCTTGCATAGAGGCTTGATTCGTGGGTCCCCAAAAGCTGTAGTATAAAGTTTTCAATAAAAATAAAAATTGACAGAGTAATGTCCCTTTCATCATTTTCAGGTACATTCTTTACACAGCTGGGAGAAAGACCCAGAAATATTACACACAGGCTCTTCTGGGGACCTTCTAAAAATATTTTACTCAACTTTTTGAAAAATATGTTTACAAAGTTATTGCCCTTGTGTTGTTTGCTATATGTTCTTTGTTACTTTTGTCCGATGTGCTAGTTGTACTCTCTACAAGTACTCATTTTTCTAGTTAATTGTTGCTATATTGAGACCAAAATTCAGACTTGGTGAGTGAGATCTTATGATATGATTTATTACTTTTTTTACTTATCACATATTTGTTGCAAGTAAATGGACAAATGTGGAGTAAAATCGTTTTATTGTAATTAAATCTTGGCTGCTGATAACAGGTAACACTTTTGGTAAAAGATACTAAGTTGTTTCATAGAGAATTTTTTTTTTTTGTATCATTTTCCTCCTAAATTACCTGGAAATTTTTGCATTTGGTCTTATATCAATTTTACTTAACATGTCCCATAATTTTATCCATATACAGGTAAACAAAAAAGTTTATTTATTATCAGTATAATATGGTTTAAATTTTTTTATCAACATTTGATGGAATTTTAACAATTATGTGTAATCAATAAAGAATAACTATGTAACTTTACTCTGCAACTGACGAAATGGATTCACCCAAGTCTTTACTAATAAAGACATAAACAATTTTTTTTGTTTACCTGTATTTATGGATACAACTATGGAGCCTGTTAAGTAAAATCTATAAAATACTCCATGCAAAAAATGGTTCATCAATTTCAAGACATTTAGGAGAAAAGTGCAAAAAAAAGTTTTTTTTTATGTGGAAAAACAATAATAGTACATCATACATATTGCCTAATAGTGCAATAGGGTCAACATTTGTTATCACTGGGTGATAATTTTTTAAGATAAGATTAATTTTGTTTGTAGAGTAGGTTTTAATATTTTTGTCGTAAATATAGCGTTTGAGGCCTTGCTTAGAAAGCCTGTTCACTGATTCTTTGTCGTCTCATTCATTGTTCTGCTCAAACACTAGGTTTGGCATGCAGGGGTTTTAACGGCTCGGCTCGGAGGTCCTTCCAAGTGGAGTCCAGACGTTTTTTGAAAATTGTTGGCTAGGCACCACAGTACTTTGAAGTGTGTTTCATGTTTCCACAACTCTGTGCGAGAAGTCAGTTACCTCTGACATTGAGTCGACATGACACATGAGTTCTTCTGCAGTTTGAGGGAGTGACCTCTTAGGTTACTGCTTCTTTTATTTGATGCTTTGAGCTTGTGGGAGTTGACTTTTAGTAACCATGGAGGTACTTAAAGACCTTGATCATATCTTCTATTTCAAGGTTAACCTCTGTAGCTATGATCAATATCATTGATTATTAAGTGAAACTAATGTGCTGTGTTCTATATCCCAACTTTTGTAGCTTTTTTATTTGATAAATTTCTGTTTTCAGATAGCACCCTGGTTGTCTGATATAGAGAATGGAAGTGGATGATACTGCAGTCTTCACCTGTGGCCTGCATTGTTTCTAGAATTTCTAAGAACCAAGTAAGTTATATCAGACTTTTCAGATTACAGAAGAACTTTTGAGGCCAATATTTCTGCAAATTACATGAGAATTAGGATCTTAAAGAAATGACGAGGGAATACTGCCTATTATCCCCCTTGTGCACACAATACTCAACAAAGAAGAATGTGTATGTCTGTGACTAGTCAATATTGCATGGAGCTAAAAAAAAACAACACAATTTATAGACAATTGCAGAAAAAGACAAGGGCATTTTTTTGACTTATAAAAATAACTAAAATAAGCCCCTGAATAAACTAATTTCAAAGTTACACGAAATAAACAGTCTTTCCATTATTAGAATGTGTTTTGTTAGTGTCTTTCTGTCTATCTGTAGTGATGTTACTGTAGCTAAGATAATATCAAAACGTTTTGAAAAAAAATCTCTGAATATTAGTCTCATAGAATCTAGATTGCTTCTAAGGTTAGATGTAAGGCTCTTCAATTGAGTGGTTCTAAGTGTCTAAAAAGGAACTAGCAGTGCTAGGGGGAGCATTTAAACATCTTCTGTCAATATGAGTACATGTGTGATCTAAGGCTGTGGAGCTGTTACAGAAAATAAACCTAGGGTAGAGTCTGAGCTGGAGTCAAAAAAACCTGACCTGCTCCAGCTCTCAGGGTCCATATAATTGCTGGATACTACCAAAACAGGATATAAATCATACTTTTTTTGAAAAATAAGTAAGTGCCAAATTTTTTTTGGGTGACATTTTTAAAAATTAGGTGTTAATGATAAAAATCTAGGGCAACATTATTATTTTTCCTCTGATGGGGGGATTGCCCTGTTTCCCCCTAGATACGCGCTTGCAACAAAGTTCACTTCAGCAAATTTTCCTTTCAATAAAACAACTTTAAGTCCCTGAATTTAGTAAAACTGTTTTAGTTCAACAAATAATAAGTTCCCAAAAATATTGCTGAAAAATTTCTAAAGGGCAAAATAAACACCAAGAACAGAGGAAATAGAAAAATCGGTTGGAAAAGGAGTAACAAAATTGGACTTCAATTTTTACACCTATACCTCTAATAGAAAATAACAGTGAAATTCATTTATTCATGCTGATTTAAAAAATGTTTATTCCATAAAATCTGATATTTTTCCTACAATAGCTATTAACAACATAAACAAATTTATGTATTCAACAAAACAAAAACTGGTCGGGACAGTTTTGATGAAACCTTTATCTTCTTCCAAGTCACTGATTCACTCATAACATGATTAGGTCATGTATATCTACTGTATAAGCAATTAATTTTGTCTATGCTATATAAAGTTATGCATACAATAACAGAGAGATGTACATCTAACATATTATAAACATGTGACAACTTCTTTCTTCCCCACTTGGTGACATTATGAAGTGGTCATTGACATATGATATATGATATCCAAGTCACTCATTTCTTATTTATCTTTTCACAACAACAATATCACAAAAAGGATTCATCATAGACCCATTGTTGCAAAGAATATATAGTTTGTGCATTGGTTAAGTACATCAATAGCTTAAGTCATCATAACATCCTTGAGGGAAAAGCAAATTTTCCCAAATGCGTATATGCTCATTACAAGTAGGAAATGACCTGCTCCAGGTCAAATCCTGGACAAAACGACTTTGTTCAGTTCACAATACAATTAGCGCATATAAAGAGAGATGAAATGCATCAACAGTTTTGAAATAAAAATCTGAATAAGAAGTTAAAACTACATTGTTTGTGATAAGAATATCTTTGGAATTATTTGTAATGATTTGTAAGTATGACAACAATAATTTGCATATCATGTTTTAATTATCTCTCTGCCGTCCATGTTCATCATTTAATACAACCGTACACTCAGATATTTATCAATAATCCATAAAATATCTGTCTCTTAATGAATTCAGTTATCTGACAGAATTTACTAAAGTGTTTTGTTGCCTCAAAAGGCTGCTGGAGACACCCAATCTGTGATATCTTAGCTTCATTAAAAGTTTTACATGCAGATTCCTGTTGGTTGCACTCTTGATCAAAGCAAAGTTTCCAAATTTGTCTTCTGCTTTTACTTTTAGTCAGATACCAATACACTCTTGTTTGTTTTAGGAAGTTTGCATAAGCTCAATAAAAGAAAGGTCAGGCTTGGTTTGAAGGTCACACCCAGGACAGCTGAATTCTGAGTCTGGCTGTCTACCTCTAGTTTACCACTCAGGACAACAAAAAATAGTGTCAACTTTCTTCAAGAAATATGAATGATATTAAGTAGAACTTTGATAAGAAGAACATTTTAACACAATAATAGCTGAATGGATTTAAGATGGGTTACCTTCGATCCCAGACCTTTCTTTCAAGAACTGTCTATGTTAAGTATATTTTAATGCAAGGCAAATTTGTACTTATTTTATTTACTTACAGTAGAACCGGGATAGGATGTATTTATAATGTACTTAGATTTAACATACACAATTTATATGCACAAATTTCCTCTTCTTATTCTTATCTTTGTATTTGTACCTATAAGAAGTAAAACATAGTATGGCCTGAGGGCATGGCTTCTTTTCTGTTAGAATAGAACTGAAGTCCTCTCCATAGTATAGGCGAAAGTAAACTGTTGGATATGGCTTTATAAATTAGCCTGTATTGTAGTATACTTGTCTGATGCCATAACAATATATATAGCGCTTAAATGACCTTTTTGAGTCCATAGTGCTGTAAAACCTTACATAAATAAATAAATAAATGAAGGCATTTACCCAAACTATATAAGTTATGCATTGGGTTATTGCTCTGTGACTGGGGTTCCTTACCAAACCCACATTCTTTTGGGTACCCATCAATATAAATTACAATATTATTAGCCAGGCAGACCAAACAGAAGTACTTGGGTACATTTGCAGCTTTAGGGGAAGCACACAATATGGCTGGCTGCCGTTTAAATGCTCAAACCCTACAAATCTTACAATATCTTTCAGTCTGAAATGCTTCTTCTTCTTCTTCTCGTTTGTCAGGTCTGTAATGAAGTACCCATTGACGCCTGGGTAAGATGAGAATATGTGTATACACTTTCTTATCCAAAGGCCAAAATTAATGTGTGCTTTGGAAAGCCTCAAACCTTGGACCTCCTCCAAGCTTAACAGACTACCTCTAGACGACACAAATCCAGACAGCAGCTGCATTCAACATTGCCATAAAAGAAAAAAGTGTCCTACCTGTAGACATCCCTGGGTTCCTCCACCACTGTCATCATCTGAGACTTCCATGCTTCAAGTTCATCATGTTCTATTCTTGCCTCTACTGCTGCTAGGGCTTGTTCAGGACGAATCTGAGAGAAAAGAATTATATAGCCTTAACCATGTATTGATACAAACTTGAAGAGTTGAAAAATAAGTTAGAGAATTTAAGAAGTGTCAGGTCAAATAAACCATTAACTTTTCTTTTAATCTAATAGTAGAGAGCCAGCGATTTTGCGCTAATGTAAAACTTTTAACAATTTAAAATTTAACAACTTTTTAAATACACTCCCCTCTTCTCTCTCTCTATTTCCTCATGTCACTGTGATCATCATATGGAATAGGTCAAAGAACTTACACCACAGGTGAAGCTTCACTGACAGATAACTTCTGGATTGAATTTGGCTGCAGGGGGGGAATTTTGCCACAACATGTCATTGTGTGATCACCCTCTACAATAAAAATTATGCTCTCCAGAGCCAAAATTCACATCTCATATGCATGCAGCAATGGGAACATCTTTTCTCAGAAGGTCAGCATGGGGACATCTTGTTCTAGAATTATCAATACTTACAGCACCTATGAAAACTGCAAATCACCCAGAAGAAAGTAAAGTCAGCTATTTAGATACCTAATAAAATTAGTATAAGAGTATTTGAAGTCGTGCTAATCGCTGGAGCATTTTCTAACATTTTGAAAATATTCTCAAAACAATTCACATCTCCTTCCATGGCACCCCTTCTGATTTCCAACCCATGTCAATGTCTTCTGGTGCAGATTTCTTTCAGTGTGTGTATATTTTTTTAAGAAAATTTCAAGTAGTAGACACAACCCTCAGATGACTGTAGATTAAAACAAGTACTTTTCAACATATACCAGTTGCATTATGTATTATTATGTTATTTTATGTACGCACCTGATAGAAGTAGTTGGATGCAAGGCCGGGTCCTGCAGTCCTCCTTGCCACAAAACTATTGCTTGCCGGAATCCGACCTCGACTCTTGATGACGATGTGAAACATGAGGTTGTCCCAAACAATTCTCATGCCACTGCGAGCTACACCAACTGTAAGAGAAAATGTGAATTATTAAAGGCAACAAAATATTGAACATTTTGACCATAGGCTAGAGAAAGTCAAGGTTTTATAAAGATTATAACCTGTTTTCCATACTTTTGGACTCTTTTTAGCCAGCTGCACTCCTCTTTTCTTGCCAATTGACCATACCCTCAAATTCCCAAATTCATAGCAGACAATAACCAGTTTAAGTTTTTTTTAACTATCATCAAACTAGATGTCCCATGAAATTGTGAAAGCTGAATGTAACTATTTAAAATAAATTTATTTTAACTTGTAAGAATACATGTATGAAGCTAGATATGAATATTATCTATCAGAGACAAATATTCAAATGTAGGGCCTGTGTGTAAGTTAAGCATGTTAATGATCACTTATCAGGCAGAGAAGCAAAGAAGGCCCCAAGCAACACTGTCATTAGATTTTGGATGTGTTACACAACAATGAGTATATCCATTGTTGTTTTTTTTTTTTTTTTTAGACGACTGGTGTCTCGATGACGTGGGAGGACAGCCCTTCCGGACACTTCCATACTTTTGGACTCTTTTTAGCCAACTGTACTCCTCTTTTCTTGCCAATTGACCATACCAACAAAGCTAACTCCGACGCATTAGCTCTGCAATAGGTTTGACCCCAACTTTGGTCAGTAGTTCTTCACTGGAAGATTCATCTCTCGAAGTAGCACCACACATCCAGCCAACCATATACATCTCATTTCTAGCTAGTCTTTGAGTGTCCTCCTCTTTTGAAGGCCAGGTTTCACTCCCATACAGAAGGAGAGGTTGTATGCAGCACCTGTATAGATCCCCCGTAACTTTGAACAAACAACTTCCGATTTGAGAAGAGGCTAAAGGTCGCTTAACTTCTTCCAACAACACTGCACTCAAGTGACAGGGCTTGAATCAGTGCCACCACCAACATCAAGCATATCTCTAAGATAGCAAAACTTGTCAACAACCTCTAAACTGCAGCCAGCAAGTGAAACAGAAGATGGTGGCTATGTGGTTGGTTGTGTCTGATTGACACTACTAGGGCAACTGTATTTAGCTATCACTGCTAGTTTCCAGAGACTTTGCTGCATCTTATATGGACCTTATATTTGCAAGAGAGACAGACAGAAGATGGAATTGCTGCCTACACTTTTTTTGCACACTCCGCAGTCTAAAAATGCAATTATCTTTGGTTTTTGATCTTTAGAAGTATGATAGTAGTTTTTTCTTGCCGAAAGCAACATGCGTTGATGTGAATTTTATTGCTCATACTACTAGTACCAGACTTACTTATACAGCGACACTCTCTTCTCAGAAGGGTAATTCATATATTCTTAGATTAGTTATTTTTTAGGTTACGTCCCATTCTATTTTTTATAATTTACCTATAACGCAAAAATAAATCGCTCATGCAAAAATGTGTTTTACAGTAACTAAAGCGGCTTTATCTGATCTTACAGCGAATAAACAAAACAAACAAAAACAATATCTTACAAGCAAACATTATTATTCTTAAATAATATGCTATTTCTATAATAGGTCAGGTAGAAATTATAATTTGTGCTGCCTTTACGTACATAAACACATTATGAGAGAAGCCAGGGGACAGGCGACAACACCAACACAAACAGCAGCCAGTGGTTGAAGACATCCTTGAAGACACAGATTCCAAATGATGGCTTCAAACAGGATAAACCAACAATTCTTTGCTTGATCTGAAGACGAAATAATAATTTTAGTTAAATCCATGAATTCTATTTTATCTTTGTTGAATTAGTTTATTTCCCGTAACTCAAGGGATCTGGGGTTATTGTGACACCAAGGAGAGAATGATAGCAGCACTGATGAACAATGCAAAACAATTTCAAAACTTTTAACTCTTTGAGATTTTTGTATAAATGTCATCCTGCATTAGAATATTTTTTCAAGTGGAGTATTTTTTTCGAAAAAGACCATAAGATATTTGGATGGAAGATGTTTTGCAGTCAGAAAAAATCGATTCTTTACTAGTACTAGTATTTTGAATGATTCACAATTTTCATAGAGAAAGACATTTTTAGGGTCTGTTTAGATGTGTGAATATGGGGTGCTAATTCCTATGAACCGTAATCCTCTAAGGACAAAAGAAAATTTTGATTGGCCACTTTAAAGCAGTTTTAAAATGCTCATTCGTCTGCTTTTATTTATGCCGGATTTTAATTATCTTTAATTTGCAACATTTATAAAAGTCAAAGTTGTTCAGCCAAAATTTACTGAATACCACAAATCACTTGAAGACAGAAATGCCTGTTCAAACTCCTTCAAGACAAGTTCAATCACCAGAGTACAGTGCAGCTAAAAAAAGTTTAAGGAACTGCTGCCATTCCTGGACTCAAGAGGAGTCTCCCTGGAAATGAAGGGTGAGATCTACAGGACATGTGTTAGACTTGCCATGCTACATGGAAGTGAAACCTGGCCTGTAAAGAAAGCACAAACTGACAGACTCTAACAAGCATAGATGACAATGGTGCGTTGGATGTGTGGCTCTCAGTTGTATGCCAGGATCCCATCCACTGAACTAAGGACAAAGCTTGGAGGCATAACGCCTATTGCCCAAGTGGCCAGACGTGGACACCTGAGATGGTATCGAAATGTAATGAGGAGAGAAAAGAATAACTGGCTGAGAAAGGCCTGTGAACTGACAGGCAAAGCTGGAGTGGGTGCCCAACTCAATTGGGACGTCGGTGGTAAAAGATGATATCAAGACCCTAGGTATCAACAAGAATCTCACCCTGAACCGTGATAGATGGAGAGCTGCCATTTCGTAGTGAGTCTGACCCATGGTACATGGACCTATGACTATAAATGATGATGATGTTGTTGTGTGAGTTAAAGGAAATGAGGTTGCTGATGTTACTAACAGTAGCTACCTCAATGAGGAAATATACTTGAAAATGGACAAGTATGAGGTTTTGAGAAAGGTGAAAAAAATGTTGAGTGCATAAGAGGAATACTCAATGGATAAATACCACACCATAAAAAGAATGAGAGAAAAAGGTTGAAGAAGGGAGAAGGAAGGATAATACATGAACAGGAGAAACCAATTCCTGGCTGGCAAAATAAGGTTGAAAACACAAAACAAGATTGTTGAAAGGGGAACCGAACACTTATGAACTTGTCTAGAGTGTGATGATGTTGTTCATTAAGAAAAAGGTAAAGATTAAGATTAACTATCAAGCCTGGTAGAAAAGACTGTAACTCAGCATCATACCTTAAAACAAAGTCTAACATTTTGTTGGACACGCTGAGATAATAGCCACATTTACTTACATGGATGATCAAAGTCAAAAATAAGGAATCCAAACAGCTGTGCAATAAGTGTAGCCACTGGAACCCTGGGAAATAAAGAAAACATTAATTGTGAAAAGATAGACACCTCTTATCAACTGCATGTAGAATTATCACCTAAAAACAGTTTTTCTTAAATTTCATAAAGAAACATTTTTGAGGATTTGAAGTTACAACTCTACTGATTTTCCTTTCATCAAATTATTTCAGGTAAGTTTTCAATCTACACTCAACACAGTTCACCTCTATTGTCTTCCAAGTACAAAATCATAGTATCCACTAACATCCGACAGTATAACTATGTATAGTCAAAATTACAAAAACTATACTTTGAAACACACATTCTTTTTTAACCTTAATATCAACCTATGTAAAAGACTTTTGAATATTTGCAGAAGTTTTAATATTTCATATTTAATTGCAATATATTTTAATATATCAATAATTCATTTTTTCATTAAATACACAACAATAATTTTGAAAACTACCTGCCTATGTCCAAATCCGATCAATGATTAAAAAAAATGAACGTCAAACTTTGGCAAGAATATAAACACAAAATTTCCAACACAGTATACTAAGCCTAGGATTTTATTCTGTTTAGCCTTTTACAGATTTGAGTTGTATTTATTTCTAAAATTCAAATATTATATTCATTTAGGAAATGGCTGTAAAGAAAGTATAACACAACAATTGTCAATCTATTTCACTAATGAAAAAATTAAGGCATTGTGGCAGTAAACATGAGTCCCTAGCCCGATTTGAACCTGAGCCTTCTTGCATTAATAATAACCCCTCAAGGCCACCACTGAAGGGGGAAGGCAAAGAATTAAAAGTGAGTTCTTAATTGATTTTATTTTGTATCTATTTTATTTTATTCAGTTTTATTTATTCATTTTTGACCAAGTTACATATGAAGTTAGAGGGTAATTAATCACACTAAGTATCTACATTCTTTCAAAGATCAGACCTGCATTGACTGTCTGATAGAGGGAGACAATCAACTCCTCAACAAATGAAATACTGAAAACAGATATGATACCTTTATTCAAAAAGCCGACAGATAGGTAAAATCGAAATTAAAGCTGGATATCAATATATCAATTTACTATTTTCACTGTTAATGACAGTGGTATTGCATGCTTGTTATTGCTATTTGAATTATCATTGCTCTATATCATTTAACTAATATAGAAGTGACTAATGAATATTATTTTGAATAGATTAGAATTCAATATACAAGCGTTAGTGGTAGTTTGATTTTTCCAACCTTTCCATATAATCAGAAGTGACTAAGAGATTACCTAATTGAGTTGTGTTGTATTATGTCAAACATTACAATGTTGTGTTTTATATTGTGCACAAAATATCATAACCTGGTGTTGTTTATTATCATTTGAAAATCCTTGACTTACCAAACAGGTGTGAAAACAGCAGCAACCACAGACAGTGAGGACAGTACAAGGCACAATGGTGGGAAGACAAGGACAATGATGGCACTGCCCACAGCACCTTTAAACACATAGTTCCACACTCTGTTGAAGTGACGAGTCATACTCTTACCCAAGAAACCTACAATAGAAAAATGATAAATAAAATTACAAATTATTGCTGAATCTGCTTGTATCAATTTGAAAGAAAGCCTCCAAAATTACCTTCATAATGACTGTTCAAGTGTGCTTTCACTTTAAAGTCTTTTTAAACAAAATAATAAAAATTTTGAAGCAAAATATAAACACGAAACATCTAACAAAATAAAATATAAGAAAAATGAATCAAGATGATTTCTCATCCTAATAAATCAAAATGATTCATAAACATTTAAAAAACTATAAACTAATATATGGATATATGGACGCTCAATTTACTGAAAACATGATTTGTCTACAAGGTTTCAATATTTCACAAATTTGCTAATGAGGTTTATCGGAGATTGTAAATTTCAAAATCATAACCTGCTATGGAAATTAAATAAAGAAAATTTGATCAAAGTAAAAGAAAGAGAAAACAAATATGATTATTTGTGAAAAAAGGTGTGTTTTGGCTTTTGAGAAAGATTTAAAAGTGGCAATATATTAACAATTTAGGTCCTAGGTCAAATATGCAACCTTCATCTCCAGGGTTGGAGACTTTCATGTCTAGACCCCTAGGCTATTGTGGTAGCTAAACATGTTCAATACATTGAACATCAAGACTGTACCTCTATCTGGGGTGGCTTCAAACTTGGTACGGGACAGATGTACATTAGCCCACAGAGCCCTCAGACGACTCATCAAAGTGTGGGTGCGAGATGACTCTCTTGGGTACAGCGAACCCTAAAAAACAACAAAGAAATACATATCAAATTTAGTTAAATGTAACATGTTTATTGGGATTCATAAATCTGAATACCCTTTGTTGAGTGTTAGGTATGAAAAGTGCTTTGAGCATGACGTACATCTTGGAATATGTTATATCAAAGCAGTCTATAATTATCATTATTCATTTTGGTGGGTTTTATATATGCATGATGTCAGTTATTGTGCAGTTTGTTCATGAATGTTATATCTTGAGTGTAATAGTACTTATAGTTAATTAGGGAAAGGCGCTCTATAAAATATTATATTATTATTATTATGCACATCCTTGATAATGTACATGAAAGGCATCATAAATAAAAGTGCTGGTGGTCTATAAAGACCATTGCATACAAGAGTAAAAAATGTAAAAATCAACATGTAATACTCACATCAGCCTGAGATTGTTGTTTGTCAGGTATGAAGGCTGATGGCCACACCAGAGCTCGCAAACTAACATTACTTGTCCAGGGTATCACAATCTACACAGTGAAATTCAAAGTTATATTACCAATCAGACAAAGCGTATAATATCAAAACTTATTTGGTAGCAAACAAAAATATTGAGTAGAAAAGCTATGAACAATCCACTGTTGTTCATGTTAAGTTTTCCTTTCCTTATTAAAGTTGAGCTAAAGTGTCAACAAATTGTCTGTACTGACCGTACCCAAACTAAGTTTTCTTTTAAAAACTATATGTACTTAACTTGCGCAGGGCCATAACTACCATCCCCACAGTCCCCGCAACGCAGGAGGCCTTGAGCTCAGGGGGTGGGAGGCTGTAGAAAGTTAGAAAGATGGAAGAAAAAGAGAGGAAAAGAAAGAGCAAGAGAAGGGAAAGAGAGAGGGAAAGAAAGAGAAAAAGATAAAGAAGCTAATCAAGGAAAAGTAAGGGAGGCAGTTAAAATGAGATGTAGGTGGGGCCCCAACCCTTCAAGACTCGTCCTGATGTCTGCTGGGACCCAGTGGCTTAGCAGAAAATCTGACAGAGCCCTTGTATAATGGTGGCTGCCTATTATCATATTTATCACAACACTCCTTTTCTCTACAATGTATCTATCCAAAATTGTACTGATTGACACCATTTCATCAACAAAAAACTTTGCCTAGCTTCACTCAGCTCACTGTTTTACTGTTAAAGTGGTTAATTTATAAACAATTGATAGAAGAAGAAGCAACAATCCTTTTTAATCCTTGAGAATTATATAGAGAATATTTATCAGGAAAATGTGTTAATGTCGTTGTGGAGTTGCCATTATGTTAAGAGGATTTAATGGGAGTAGCTATACAATCAATTTTAAGAACCACTGTCTAAACTGAATGGTGAGAAAATTACGTAGCTTGGTAGGGGCCTTGCCAAAAATCTCAAGGGAGGCCTTTGAACACCTAGTAACTACCCTGTACTTACCCCAAATATAAACATGGCATTCCATGTCCATGACCAGACTCGATGTAAAAAGTTCCACCATCTCCAGAATGGGTAGCGTGTCGTTGTCTTTCTCTCCACTGTCTTCAACACAATGTAATGGATGTTCTGGACAGACAAATGTGGATCATATACTAAAATGATTGATGTACTTTCTTATTAATACACAAAGGTCACCAGGATCTTAAACTCTTAGTTATATATTTCCTTTTTTTGAAAAAAGAATGAAAGGAGGGCCCCGGAGCTGGGGCAAACTCTCTTCAATCATACTATAAAGTCACTGGAAAGCAGTTCCAAGGGCCCTTTTTAGAAGGGATACCGTGCCTCTGATGGCTGCTACCTGGACTTGGTATTTATTGGGTTTTCCAGGTATGCTGTCTAGGTAGTTTCGAAGATTGTCTTTCATAAGACCGGTGGCACCTACAATGACTGGGATGACAGAAATATCTTTCAGGCCCCACTCATCTTTAAGGGCATGTTTCAGGTCTTGGTACTTGGTCACCTT
>JAUUEB010056305.1:0-15981 GCA_032362205.1 Clione limacina
GGATTCTTCCGAGGAACTTCCTCGGAAACTGTAAATTCGAGGATTTCCTCGAATTCGAGGAAGACTGGAAAGTATGCCATATTAAAAGCAAAGAACTATGAATAAATGACAATTTGTCCTCTGAGCTGCAACATTCACAAATGATTCAATCAAAATATTTCGACTCTTATAAGTCCTGATAAAAATAAAATCTACTTTCAATTCTTTAAAATTTTCAAACACAAAAATGCCATTCAAAAGAATGAAAAATTTACAAAAATAAAATTGCCATGAACCTATTTAAAATCAATTAAACAAAGTCATATAAGGCACATAACTTGAGGAACAATTTTGTCAAAAGGATAGAGAGAACATAGCATCAAAGTTTCTGCATATACAATGTTAGGCACAAATATTGCCATGCACTTCGATTAACTTCCGTCAAAACAAAATGGTCTCATTCAAACCTGAGTGTTATGTATCATAAATTTATCGGAATGACATTGAATACCTTAAGAAACCTCATAAGGTATACTGTGAAGAACTAGATCAATTATCAGTATTCTTGAAGACTGGACAGACAAATGACAATTTTCAAGTTTGAAGGAAATTTCTCTTTTGTAACAAAGATTGAATTTCTTTGCCATGATTGAGAGAACAGAACACAGATTTTGAAGTACAAATATATCTTTTAGGTTTGTACATTTTGAAAGGAAATAAAATTGATATGGAATACTTCCAACACCACCTGCAATTGATTTAATGAATTCAAATTGATATCATCAAACTTGTTAATGCAACTAAATGCAACTTTAGAATTGAAGAGTCACACAAGATTTAGATGTGATCATTAGTAAGGTCAGGTGAATGGTTTAATATTGACAGTAATTTTCAAAGACCCAAACCAGTGCAATCCCAGGGTATCTCGTTAGAACTGTGCTTGGAAAACACAAAAGGTCCAATGGTGCGAGATAAAAAAGTTTAGGAAGAGATATAATATCCCTAAAGATAAATAATATTCTTGAAAATCTTTACTTTAACATTTATTAAACTTCAATCAATGTGGCATACTGATAGCGCCTTTTACAAGTCAACAACTAAAAAAGACAAAACGTTGATCAAGTAACAAGTAGGTAAGAATATGAAGATATGATAAATCTTTACAGTGCTATGATATATTATTAACATATCGTTACGAATATAGCTATAAAAAAATTTAAAAAACAAAACAAATATGGACTTTATAATTCTAATAAAAAACATAAAAATTTAATTTATGCATAGAATAAGTTTGAGGCAATGCCTCTACCCTATAACCTCAATTATATCTTTTAAAAAATCTAAATCTATAAACTACAAGAGAATATATAATTTTGAAAAAAAAACACTGGCAATTTTTCATGGGTTCTTAGGAGATTTGTCAAATTAAATTAAAAGTTTAAATGTTTGTCAAATTTCACATCAACACACATTGAACGTTGACATTAAGCACTGCTCTTCTCACATCTAAATACAAACTTTGCAAATCTGCTCATTATTATTCAAAACTTTGTAAGATTTTGTTGATGAAAAACATAACTATTTCTCCTCTTAGCTGTTATCAAGTTACATATTTTTAAGCTTCATACTTAAAAAAAAGGATGAAGAAGAGAAAAAATTCACAATATTTGTGGAATTTATCTTATATATAAGATTATATAGGAAGAAATTTAGCTATGGAAAGAAATGGAATAAGTAGCCACTACAGGAACCTTTTTTTGTTACATTTGCTGGATATAAAAACAATTATCAGTTAAATCACTCTATTTAAAATGACCTTTGTTAATACTCTTTTCAACAACACAAATGAGAACAGATTTTTTCAATCACTGGTGAAAAATACTCTTTCAATTGCTTGATCCAACTAAAATTACAAGAATGAGCTCACAACAGATGCCTAAATTAGGAAGGCAAAAGAGAAAGAACAAGACAAGGCACAATGTAGGCTGATGATAGCAATATTTGTCAAACAGTAACAGAGCCTAGAGATGAAAGTCATTGCACATCAATCTCTGAGACAGACAAAGGCCAAGATGATAGAGAGAAGAAAGAGAAACAAATTCTGAGCAGTAAAGAGTATAACAGTTGTTTTTTCAAACACAGCATTGGTATTATTCTTTAAAAAAAAATATACATGTCTTACACTGAATACACAATAAATAACAAAAACAAAACTCTATGTCAGGAAATTATTATTTATATTCTTTACTTTAAAAATTCAAGTTGATCCATAAAAGCTTTTAACAAATTTTATTTAAAGCTGTACCTGCTATCATAAATATCATATTTCTGAAAATAAATTAATATGGCTGAGACTATTTCACTTTTCCGTATTTGAATTGGATAAACAAAGACTTTTAAGAAACTTATATATACCCCTGGACGAAAGTAACTGCACTGGTTTCAAACATTATTTTTAATATGTTGTAATTATGCTATGGTAAAATAGTTTATAACAAATTGAAGCAAAATCAAAGCTTTATGAACGTTAAAATATTGAGCGACATTGTTTACCTATCTTCCAGCAGTCAACATGTTTATAGCAATAGCACGTTGCTTGAGTGTCAGTCTTGGCATAATGAAACAGTGGATACTGAAAATATTTGGCTGACTAATTTAATGAACGCTTGTGAAACGAAAATGCTTTATTTTACTACACACATACACACTTGGTGTGTTAAAAGAAACTCACACATATCTATTTATGTTTTAATTTTGAGTGGTCATCTCAGACTGAGAATGTCTTTTTTGTTGTGAGTTGTTTACATCTGCACTATGTCTTTTAACAAAAACAAAGTTTACATATCATTTAAGCTTAGATTTTGCTACAACTTGTTTTAGTTTGATTTACCATAGCACAATAACAATATATAAAAAAATATGTTTGAAAGTAGTGCACTTATGTCCAGGGGTATAGATGAAAAACTTAAATTTTTATGTATTATTCAAAGAATATGTTATTATCACAAGGAAAATGATATATAAATGAATATAGCCAGCACTACTCTAAGCCATTTCATGCATATTGCATTTGTATCATGGGATGTCATTAATAAATGCACAGATAGAGATTAACTCTAAAGCAGAAAATTGAAACAAAAAATTACACCATAAAAGTATTATTAATCACAAAAAAAATTATATAAAGAAAACTTAATTTGCGTTATAAAAATGAAAATGAAAAAGGGAAATTTAGGGTGAACTCCAGCCATTGCAAAAATGAAGTTCAAACTAAAACTGGCAAAGCTAACTGATTTAATAAAAGCCATATCCAAGACAATACTACACAGCTATACACTAAGAATGAATACAGCATTCCTTGACAGAAATAATCTTTTGTAAAAATTGTCAAAGCCGCTTAACACCTGAACATCTTTATTTTGAGATAAATGAATATCAATGAATAAATCAATACTAACAGATTTGGTTAAGATGTTAAGATGGCTACTCCAAGAGCATACAGACACACAAAGGAAAGAGAAAAAATATGTAAGAGTGTTTGATTAGTTGCTGTGGCAACGCACCTATATCAGGGGTGAGACCCCCAGTATCAGAATCAGTCAGATCTAGAGAAGAAGGTCATATTAATAAAATGTTAGACATAAGATAAAAATAGATTAAAAAACAGGAATACATAAACATTTTGACATGAAATACATCAACTAGATCACTCAGCGCTACAAGTATTATACTGAGTGGTTGAACATTTTTTTTAGAATATCATTCCAAAAAATAAAAAAGTTAACCTTTAGTGAAATTCAAATCATCAGTATACATCTTAACATATTTTTTTACAAGCAAGTTGGATATAAATATAATATCTTTAAAAAATCTAATAAAGAAAGCTAGGAGTAACTTTTAAAACAAAAGTTCCCAAAAGGTTAAAACAATGATACTGTATTCTACAATTGTCCATATTTATCAATTCAATTCAATTCAATTCACTTTATTGACCCAGAAACAGGCATGTATGATATCTTAGGGCAGGGCTGAGTAGTCTAGAAATATAAGAAGTCAAATAACAAAGAGAAATTTGTCAATAAAATTTTGAGGTTAGAAGCTGTTAACAAAGCTTGATATGTACAAATATTAAAAGTTGAGTTATTAAGGTGCTACAATTATCACTAAGGAACAAAGTTTGCCAATTTGGAATGTTTGCTGTTATCTTTTTTTTCTAGGAAAAACATATCCCATGTTATGATATAAAGAGTCTAGAAAACACAATAGAAGTTATACAAACTTTAAATGAAGAAAAAGACAAAATAGCTTAACTTCTTTCCAAAACTAAATCAAAATAGCCATAAAAATATTATGCTACTCAGAAAATATCTGGCATTTTGTGTTTGTCAGAATCTTTAACTGGAAATATTACAAACCCCTGACGCCCAAAAATAGAAAAAGAATCATTTTGTGACAAGAAGCTCTAAACTACTAACTGCTAATAATTCTATGAATAAACTGCATCAAATGTCCTTTCCATTGGCCATGAAAATAATTTTAGTGTTCAGGAATGAAGAATATTTAATACACACAAAGACTAAGATCCTTACTTTTAGATTATGTTAGAAAACTTGAATTATGATAATAAAAATAATAAAATTATGAACTAAAAGAAGCTGTTAAATAAGCTGTTCAGTTGATTGCACCATACAGTATGGAAATTAATTGAAAAAGATGAATTAATGCGCATAAACAAAGCAGCAAAAGACATCTGAATTTAACCATTTCATTTCCAGATTCAATCAATCCTAATATTAATAACAATTGTTATTTTTTTAGCTAAGAATATCTAAACGGACGTTTTTATAATCTTGTCTATATAAAATATATTTTCATATTCCAAAAAAAGACATCATGTTTTGTAACTGTATCATGTTTTATGACTATTGGAAAGGACCTTTGACGCACTCCTTAGAATAGGTATAAAAACCAAAATCGAATGTCTAATTCATTTCCAAACTCTAAACGATCCAAGATCGTGATCGTAAGCACAAGCTCAAAACACTGAAAAAAAAACTAGTGGGGTATATATTAAATCTCAACAGTATCTTAAGTGCCACTTATAAAGGGTTTGGATTCAAAGAAAGACAATAAAAATAAGAAGTGCATATCGATCACATCGAGGTTACATCTAGGTTGCATGAGATCAACAAAACTTTCTCATTACTTTTCTTTCGATATAAAAAACTAAATTTTATTGATTTTCAAATAATAACATTTTATCTCAGTTGTTTATTGTTGTGAAAAATAATAACAGATCTAGAAAATCTATATAAGGAGCTAAAGATGGAAGAAAATTAAGTCAAATTACAAAGAGAAATTTGACAATAAAATTGTGAGGTTAGAAGCTAATTTAAGAAGTAAGAAGTTAATTTTAATTTCTATCATAGAAATGATAGCTGCCAAAAACATTAAAAACTGTAGCAACAGTTAATCTGCTAATTTTAAGAAAGAGATATCATTGAAAGAATCAGCATATATCTAAATCAGTCTGAAAGTGTAGCAAAATTACAGTAAAAAACGTTTTAGTTTTAGTGTTTTACATGTTTCTGTAAATCATGTAAGACTTACATAGACTGGTTGATTCAAGACATAGTACCATGCTAACTAGTTGGAATTGATCAGGACAGAAATTTAAGACATACACAGCTGTAGAAAGGGAGTCAAATTGGTTTGGACAAGCAAACCATTGTGTAAGTGAACACACTAGATAAGAGGTTCAAACCTTAAAAGGACCCTACAATAGATGTGGTCTGGTATAGTAAGATTTTTACAGCACTACAAAAGATTATTCTTAATTAATTTTTGAACTCCAAAAACAAGCAAAAACTGTTATATTTGTAAACATCCCACACAAGGAGAATGACTTGAATCTCATGCAACAACCTGTGACAACATAGACTACAAGATGAAGAATGGTTAGGGTACACACCATCATCGCTGGAAGATCTCTTAGGTCTGCCTGTGGGTTGATACTTTAGCTGTACTTTGCGGTTAATGCCAGAAAAATGTCCATACCTGAATCAATATTTTTGACAATATCAATAAGTTTATACGTGAAAATACATGTTGCAGAAGCCCTTGTAAATGTTCATTCACAAAAGAAAAAGACTGGCAAGTTTGTTTGCTAAAGGATAGATCTTTTTGTTAGATTAATAAATGACATTATATCTATTGATTGATAAGAATTGAAACTACAAAATGTTCTTTTTAATGGCTCTAATATTTTACATTGCATATTTCAAGTTCTGGTTGAACAAACATATGAAGAAATGTATTAGGAATGGTCAGATTTAAATAAAATAAAAACTGAAATCATATTAGTTAAACTGAAAATTATATTTTTTATCCGTTTCTGTAAAATGTTGTTATTAAAGTATGCACATTCTTTCATTGGAAGTATAATTTGCTACCCAGAACAGGTTGAGATTTTAATTCAGCTATTTTTAAGAGACAGTAACAACTCAGTTATTAGTAGAATCGTTTAGACAAAAAGATACATACATTTTTAGCAAAAAATCCTGATATTTTCAGTAATTGAAATTCAGAATCTGTTAAAATACGAGTGGCAGTTGTGGCAATGTAATTCAAGTAGCTTAACTTGAGTATGTATTTATGTTTTTATGTTTCCGATATTTTATTATAATGGAGCTAGGAAAGTTAAAATCGGAGGGTGTATACACGTTTTTTCTAGTGATACTTTTCATATAGTTTCATGTGTTGCGGATTGTGTAGCGATATATATTTTTTTAATTTAAAGCCTAAGTTTTGCATTCTTGAAGATTAGAAATTGAGCTGTCATTGTTGTGTTTTACCGTCCTGCGTTTAGCTGCTGTTGTTGCATTTTTCCCGTCCTGCGTTTAGATGTCATTGTTGCATTTCCCCGTTGTTGTTGCGTTTTCCGTTCCGGCATTTTTGTGTTAATTGGTTTATGCTAAAGAAATATTAAATAATACTCTCACCCTCCGTCCTAATTGGCAAATCTGTCTTACATGTTCAGAGAACGGGGCATCTACTAGTATACATAACGCCACTAAGATGATTACTTGAGTTAGAAAATCATTCTTTTAGTTCACATTGGTCATTGAATCCTGTGTAAATGATTTCCTGTTTTTACTCATTAATGGTGAGACTGGCAATATCAATATACCACTTCTGGTTTATTCTTAACTTTGTTTTCAGTCTAATTCTCAAATCTTGGATTTTTAACTAAACTCACTTCTTTTTTACTACAGATTCCAAGAAGTTTGGTTTGCTGTAGATCTGTACAGTTTTGTTGCATTTTCTTTTCAAGTGTTTATAAACTTAAAAACTGGTTTAAGTCATAATCAAACAACAAATACAAGTGATTTTTTCTTGAAGCTGATACGCACAACTTTTTACTGACTCTCAATCTGTTTATCCAGCAACTCTTGTATTTATTAATGTGACAGATAAGAAATTAACGCAACAGACTCGTTCCAGGTTTGTTTCACCAATTAATCATGAATATCACTATATAATTAGGGCACTCTTTTATTCAGAGGTTGAACTCTTCTGTGATTATAAATTTACAGTTGTAAATAATATCCCATCAGTAACTGAAAAAAATTAGACATCTTTTGAAATATTGATAGATTCTGAAATAAAAGCCTTATTTCCAAATTCCCCAACACACAAAATGACATGAGGAGAAAACAATATTTACAAGGAAACCCATGTCTCTTCAGCTATGTCCTTTCAATGCAAACTCAATGCATAAAATAGTCTTCAACCAATCAATGTTCAGCTCCTGTCCCAAAATAATAAAACACAATGTTCACTTGTTTAAGATGTGACTTGACGTGACTTAGATAATGAGACACTGTTTAGGTCGACTGGTCTTTTATCTTCTCTTCCACTTTTTAATTAAATTTTTGCTCATTTTGATTTTTGTACATAATTTATACTTTATATCATTATAAAAGGGACAACAAGTCTGAAAATATTTTGACAGCAAGTGGTGCCCAGCAATCAAAAATGAATCAGAACATAACAGAAGGATACATAAAATAAACATTATTAATTTCTTTGTTACTGAGATGATATACCATACATTTTTATAGAGACAGCATTGTTGTCATGAGTGTTCAAGGCAAGTCAAAAGTCTTTATATCAAATATACCACACATGTTTATATGGAGATTAAATTACACATGTTCATCATTGTTATCAGGGATAGTTCAAGGTAACATGTCTAAAGTCTTTATATCAAATATATTTGCTTATATCCAGCTTTTTTGATAACCATAATTTTGAATTACTCTTAATGTAAAACTGTTTTAACTGTCAAATTATAAAATAAACTCACATTTCTAGAACCAGTTTCAACTGGTTTAGTTTGGCTCTTTTCTCCTCCACCTCAGCATCAGCATTGCCATGACCCTCTGCCAAAAGATACCTCACAATGTCCAGAACTTCCTGAAGTTGTTTTGGTTTCTTCAGCTTCAAATGACCTGACTTATAACCTCCATACTTTTCAAACAACTCAAAAAACCTGAAAGGGCAAAAAATGTTTAGAAAAGCAGAATGCTGAATGCCTTTACCATATTCTCAATATCCTTTTTCATTTTCAGAAAATACATTCAAAAACATGAAAATTACATGCTTGTAACACAGATTTTGTTTCTGTGTCTAAACTGTGTTGACATGACAACAGTTTTATCCATTTTATGGACTTAGATTGATACATTTATACATGAAAGAACCTTGCTAAACTTTTCATTTTGAAATAATTAAAACTGGTTTTGAGCCCAAGATGAATTAGACATAAGAAAAGACACAAAAAGAAACAAATCACAAAATGCAAACAAAGCTTTGATAATGTAATGCAGGAATTGAAAGAAAGAATTCAATATTATTAACATGTTAATGTCTTAAAGGTGAACAGGTAAAATTCATCTTTTTCAATCAAATTGCTCAACTTTAAACAAAAATCTAGTAAGAAAATAACTCACAGCTTAAAGTAATATGAATGAAGCCTGAAACAAAAATAAAAATAAACTATTTCTTCAGAATCTCTATCTTCAGTTCTAACTAATTTGAAGAGATAAAGAGATTAAATAAACAAAAATGTCTGTAGAAAGCCAAAACAACCACACAGTTTGGTAAAAGACCATTGAACCTATTTTCCTGCGCAAACACAAATATACATAACTTAAGAGAGGGGGGTCAAGTGCTTCTAAATACAGGGTGTCTCCATACCTTAGTATCCCCCTGGCCAGACTAACTCAGATGATATATCACAAAACCAAAATATATTCAATGAAACTTAAATCATTTTTTGCGATGGATTTTAAATTACAAGCTGACACCTCAGTGTGAATATCTCTGTCAATTGTTATTACTGTAAACGTCTTTATTTTTGCAAGGTTCTAGATTTTGCGAATTTCAATGTTAAACATTTCACAGGTTCTAAACTTTGCAAGTCCCTGAGAAAGAAAGTTGAAAAAGAAGAAAAAAGGCAAAAACTCTAAGTGATATGACAACAAAGATAACTTTTTTTGCCTTTTTTCTTTTTCGCGAGGGGCTAAATAATGTAGCTGACAATTCGCAAAATCTAGAACCTTGTAAAAATAGAGACGTTTACAGTATGCTAATTCTTCTTCAAGCAGATTAAAAAGCCTTTTAGTGCTTATTCTATGACATATAATTCTCAAATATTGTTTCCCAAACCAGCTTGTTAATTATTAAAAAGGTAAGTTGGGATCATTGTGGTGTCTCTGATTCATTTCTGCTCAATTCAAAACACGATTTATCAAGATCAATAAAATTGATTATCACAAGAATGGATTTTACTTCAAAATTATCACTAAAAAAACAAAGTAAAGAATGTTCTTACTTTCTGTTCTTGACCTCCATTTTCATTTTCTGTTTGGGTGTTCTGTCACCGTGTCTGATCACGGCAATGACACAGCGCAGCTCCATCCTGAGGAGAGTGACACACAACATGGTGTTACATACTGAAATCTTGACAAAATAACACATCAATTTGAGGACACACAACATGGTGTTGCACACTTAAATCTTGATAAAACAAGACATCAGTGAGACTGAAATACTCGGTGTCGAGAATTACAATTTTTTAAATTAAAGTCAGAGAATTAAGCAGTTTACACAAAAAGCTCAACTGCTTCTCCTGGTATCTCTTTAAACAATATGTAAATTTTGTGTTGATTGAGTCAAACCTGTGGCTGTTATCCCAGGGCATGCAAACAAATATACACATGTTCAATCTTATTATGTTGATGAAATAAGAACATACTACGTATACTATACTAGTTGTTTATTTAGTGAAGGCTACAGTCCAAAATTGTCTTACTCATAATAACTTACATAGATCCTGATGTTGTCTGCACCACTGGAATATCTTCTGGAGCTGTGCACATTGGGTAAGGAATTTGTAGTTGTGGGCAGCAAGCTCTCATTACCAGAGTCCTGGAAATAGGAAAAATAGCAAAAAAACTGAAATAACTATCAAAATAATGTATACACAAAACAGAACAAAGAATACAATGGCTCTAGATTAAACAAAAATATGGCAAATATCAGTGGCGTTCTCTAACTGGAATGTTGCGGATCATATGTGCTGAAATGTTCATCTGTCTTCAACTCTCCTAACATAGGTATTGTTGGAGATCTCATCACTGGTGGCCTTGTACAGATATGTTTTATATAATATGTTATTCTTTGTTGCCCTTGAGCTCAAGTGTTCTAAAAATTGAAACTGATTTGAAGATTCCCAAACGTAATGTGCCTTAATATGTCACATAAAAATGTCTGATTGCAACATCAATTTTTCTTTCTGACAATTTTTTCCGGATAAATTCATCATTTGGAATTTTGTCAGTCTATGGTATTCGGTATCCACAGGAATCTCCTGAATACATCTCCAGAGCTTCTAGCCTGCTTTCTTCAATAAAATCTATGTTGAGTAGACATATGTTTAAATATAAAAAAAACTAAACAAAAAATGAGCAAGAAGACAAATCAGCCATGAGGGTAAGTCAATGAACTATCTATGATCCAAATGGGATTATCTTAAAGCACGCAAATGTGCAATAAATAAATCTGGTAAATATCTATTTAAGAACTTGAAACGATAAACAATCATTACATATTTTTTCCAGGTTAGAAATACTAATTACAAAAATAATGACTGATATAATTGATGCAAAAAAATGTTACATTGGAATCAGGGACTGTAGGCAAGACTGAAATATACTTTTGGGGGCTTGAAAGAAATATGATGATAAGAAGAAAAGGGTGCGACTTCCAAAGTTTCACACAATATAATAGTTAAAATACACCCATGATCAAGATAATTGTACAATGACAGGGCCATTGTCATTGTTATAAGAAGATGTGTTTTATAAAATGTTCAGACTTTGAATAATCTTAGACAATAAATTATATTTCATTTATAGCTTTTTTTATAATTTGACTCACCCCAGTATTTTAGCACCATCATCATAATACTTGCTTGATGTCTTCACAAAACTAAAACCATTGACGTCACACACATAATGTTGGCCATTGGCACGTAAAAGATCAAAACCACATACGTCTTGCTGAAAATAAACAACAAAATAAAGGAAATAAAGACAATTAATCTATTCTGACAAACAAACATATACAAGACAATTTTAACCCTTCATTCTTCTCAAAAGCCTGTTACGCTGAGAATTTTGACAAAAATACTCTTAATCTAATGAAATATGATAAGTTTATGAAATGTGAAATAAACTGTGTGATTATTTCATGATCGACTAGTTTGATTTTTACATTAAGTAGATATTTGTTATACTTCTTTCAAGATTGAAAAAGAAAAAAATTGAAAATAATCACTTTTTAAAGTTTGCTACAGCAAGGAGCCTAAATTGATATCAACCATCCGTAACGACTCGACACATTATTATCATTGTACACTAGACTGATGTAGAAAGTAAAAAGAAAACAATCTTTAAGAAAAGATCTTTGTATTAAAACATTATGACCTGTATCATCCAATATGACCTTGACCCTTGGCGTCAAATATAACTATTCTTTTGCTGTAAGATCATAATAAATAACTGATATTAGAAGGAAGCTTAACAAAAACAAACTGAATGACATCAACAGACTTAATATTAATAAACACAATGACAAAATAGAACATTGAGGTGACAACATAGATTATTGAAATTTAGGATATCTTGAGGTCATATCCCACGGGGCACTCCCACTGGTCTTAAATATTATAGGCGTTAAAAACTCCCAGCAGACAATTTAAGACCATGGGAATGTGGATCCCGGTTGCAGACCGCAAAATCATATATCAATGTAATTTTGTACAGTATCAAATTTCAATGATGGTCTTTATTTTGGTGTTATCTAATTAACATACTACTCAATCAAATGTGCCCGTTTGAGACTTTAAATACTTATAGCACCACAAATTCATTGCCTAAAAATAATTGCTATTTGGTTAACTAATCATGTTAATCATACACATATGACTGAAATAAATAATATTTTATGTCAGTTAAAAAAATAAGTATTTTTCAATACTTAGTAGCGCCCCCTTTCTGGTATCTGATTAAAAATTGTTAATTCCCTTTACACTAGTGTGAATGGTTTTGAGATGACACAGTGTAGATCAAATGTTATGACAGTGCACAACTAGAAACATGAGTACTCAGGTACAAATCCCATACTATATAAAATAAGACAGTTTCTAATTATACCATGTCATCATTACTTAAATGTAAAATAAAAGAAATTAACTTTATCAAAATATGCATAGAAAAAACTGAATGACAAAAATTAAATTACTGCTTGGGTAGCAACAATAATAGTCTTTAACCAATTCAGGTAAAGATTGCGCTCCAAGTTTGATGTATAAAAACATATATAAAACGTTCCCGCAAGCCGAAAGGCGCACAAGCCTTGTGTTAATTAAAAGTTCGGTCATGAACGGGAAAGAAGAACTTCTGATACGGTGATGGCAGCAATGTTTGTACAAAAGAATGATAGAGAAATACTTAAAAAAGTGTTTTACCCAGTCAACTATTAACAGATATTACTTGAACTAAATAGGGTTCTTTATTGTGTAGATTTATACAACATCACATTTATTGTCTATTAGTTGTATATTTTTTTAGTAATTGTAGTAATTGTTTTCACAGACAGACAGACAGACACACACAGTCGTTTCATAATCCTATGGGTTTCGGATAATAACCTCCATTCAAAATCTATCATTCAAAGCCTGTTGGTTGGTCCCGAGCTATTGGTATTAAGAAGATTCTACTGTATGTAAATGGGATTATAGCTTTATCATGATATAAAACAACATAATAATAATAACCCTTGACTACAAAATTACTAATTTAGAGTTATCAGCAAACAGTCTATGGTAAAAAAATAATCTATCTTGAAGTATTAAGAACGGAATTCCAGACTTTGTGACAAATCACATCTTGTAAAGTAAAACAACCAGACATTATCCTCCTGCCTATCCCTCACCTTGAACACTTTACACACATTGCGGGCAATCATCTTCTCTCTATTGCTCAACAAGACGGGATACCTGATCTCTTTACCATCTGGATCTCTCTCTACTTTACCATCCAGCGCTGGGGATTTGCGAGCCTCTGCGTGCTGGTAGTCAGGGCCCACTGTGTACACCTACAGGAAAAGAAGGAAAAATATTTAGAGTCGGATAATAACAAATCTTGTTTAACACATAAGCTCATCATAATCAACATTTATAGTATTTTTCCATGCTGCATAGGTTTGACTTTACTATGAAATGAGAGTTCTCCAGGTGTAACGGTCCTGGGCATGTCTCACAGCACTAGGGAGAACTGAGTAAAAATAAGGGAGATTGGTATAAAATACAGGGAGATTTTTCAAATGGTCAATAAAATGATAAAAAAGTACTCTTTGCCAATGTTCTTGGCCCTGAATCAAAACCAATGAGATTTGAGTAATAAGAAGGGAGATTGACCAAAATAAGTAAAATATAAGGGAGTCTCCCAGTTTTTAAGGGAGGGTTGGCAACTCTGCTCACTTGCAGCCAAAAGGCATTTATCATAAGCCCATATCCAGACCTATATCATTGTTTATGGAAGATAAATCTTTAAAAAGTAGACCACATCAACCCAGGGTAGCCTTTAATGGTTGGTTAAATTTCTAATTGTTTATATCATTGTTTATGTAGGTTATGATCTATGATTACCTGGCCAGACCAATATACACATATATCTTCTCATCTTTCTTAAAGTAAAACAAGGAAGATGCCAATTAGGATCTCCAGCTTAAATATCTTAAAATGATGATGATGTGTATACCATTTTGCTTATAGTCAGGTTGTAGATACATCTTTCTCTAAAAAAGGCAGTGGACAAAATAATCTTAAATAAAATTGGTAAATTGCTTGACGGAAAGAGGAATGGGCTCCGATTTTTATAACATCTACTTGAGACAAAGTGAGTGACATCACTGCCTCTACAACCTGATATCAAGGACATTTAACCATCTATAAAAATAACAGCCACTATCTGACCCCAGCAAGTACTCTAGTTAGGTATTCTGTTACACTGGTAGAGTGGAATTCAACCTTGACTTTTATAGTCTGAGTGGTGACTTTATTTCATTCTATCAATGACTTTTAGTGTGTGCAATTTACACGCTGGACCTAGATTTTAACATCAATATAAGATAAGAGTAAGTGCCAACTCCTGTCTACCCATAAGACATTTTCACATTTGAGTTTTTCAAGAGGCAGTTAGAGTTCACAATGTTCACTTTACAGAGATTAACAATGTTCAACATATTACCTTGACATCAGTGCCATCTGTTGGCATAAAATCCTCATACAGATAGGATCCCTTCTGGCGAACTCGACAGTAACGAGAATATGTACTGCTGCGATCTTCAATCTGAAACAAAGAGTAAATAAAATGAAAACAATTACAGGAAAAATTATAATTAAACCAGGGATCATTGTACATCTTGGATCTTCTTTCTGCTGTGTGTATTATAGTACATCAAATATCAAAACTTATCGCCATACAGAGTGTAAAAAAGGGATAAGGGGATCTGAAGAAAACTAGAGTCTTCAAGTTGCCAAGTATCTTCTTTTAAATGAATTATAAAAAAATACATATTCAGGAACAGGAAATAAAATGGTCAAGGCCTGGCAGAGGAATAGGTGAATAAAAAAGTCTAAAATATTACAATGAAATAATACAATGAAATAATTAATTGTAGTTTCTTTCCATAGTTCAGAAATCTATCATCATGTATAACTTATATCAAACATGTAAGTATTTAGCAAAATTTAGTGCTAACAGATTTCGTTTCAAGTTAGTTCAGAAAAGAATCAAACCATTTCTATCAAGTCACCCAAGATGGGAGAGTAGTTAAGGTTGCATACTTCAGATCCGGTTGCCCTAAAGTATGGTTCAACCCTCACAATAGGACAATCTTTTTTTTTAAATTGGTAGAAATTGGACATTGAGGTACACAGTGACAGTGCGAACCTTTCATGTAAAAAAGATTTCATTATCAATGATTGCATGTACCTCTAGATTCTACTTGGTAGGCAGGATCCAAAACCTAGTCCTATCAGAGATAGACAATAAAATAGGTCCTGTGTGTTTTCTTAATTTGTGGAGTCTTTGAACTTATGTTATGGCCAATTATACAAGAACAATCATTTTCTTATCTTTACCACTTCATTTAAAGATGTCATTATTCTTTACATAAGGAGTAAGTTTAACCCCTTTACAAACAAATAAAACAAATTAAGGTTTTGTTCCTTCTTTAAAAAAAATCATACATTATCAAACATGACAATAGAATGGTGAGTAGTAAGGGGAGGGGGGTAAAAGAATGGTGAGTAGTAATGGGAGGGGGGATAA
This sequence comes from Clione limacina, assembly GCA_032362205.1. NCBI lineage: Eukaryota > Metazoa > Mollusca > Gastropoda > Pteropoda > Clionidae > Clione > Clione limacina. Next base: position 15,945 of record JAUUEB010056305.1, read on the forward strand.
AAGAATGGTAAGTAGTAATGGAAGGGTGGAAAAAAAA
>JAUUEB010056416.1:0-14791 GCA_032362205.1 Clione limacina
TATAGGAATCCATGTGCATAAAGCTCTCACAAAATTTTAATTTAACAAAAATCTTTAAAATATAGATATTTAATCTAAGAAAAGACCTGAAAACATACTGCAAAGCAGTGATCAAGTTTATTTAATCCTTTTCCCTATACATGAATGTTGTTTTTTTTTAATAATCAGAGAGGATCATGACTAATTTCTCTAATTTTGAAAATAATTGTTAATATGAATATATATAATTGGTCAGATTACTTTGCTGTTTTTTCCCCTTTATAATGCTTTTGACAATACAGTGTGATATCTGATAAAATCATTCTTAAATTGGTGGTTTCATTATTATGTCTTGTATCTACAGAACACATTATTTTCTACATTTTCATCAATTATTCATGTTAAAACTAGAAAATATTTAAGAGGCAAGTTTGTGCTCCATAACAGACAAAGGCAATGTCAGTGATTTACTGTGCGTTCAAGCGTGACATTCAATTACCACTTATCTTAAGTTGCCATCTCTTAACAGCTGTCAACTTATCTAACAGCTGTGGACCATGCATGATTGAATTTAAAGTCTGAAATTTAGAGTTATGCAGTTTTTATCACATACAAATTACAGTCTTTATACTTAGTTGTATTGATTGATCAAGAACTTCACATGTGCTAAAGTAGTCCATGCATGATAGTTTTATTTGTATAAAGGTTAACTTTCACAGTCTAGCGGATATATTGTGTCTGTTGTTGCCCTGATCCGTGCGTGTCCTACCTTTTTCTCACAGTAGGCAACTATCACACTTGTATTTACTTTTTATTATGAAATCCATGTCCCCTTAATTTGATTTCTGCCATTATCAGTAACAATTTTGTCATGTTGTTGTTAATTAACTTTTTTTTGGTATTCCTTGTCTTCTCATTCCTTCTTTCTTGGCTATGTAATGTTGTAATGCAATATGGTTTTGATGCAAATTTGAATCTTATGAGCTAGTCTGAGGGGTTATTCAGCTTATAATCTTCACCCAATTTTAGTTGCTTTATTGACCTTTGTTCATCTTTTTAAACTTTCTATTGAACTTTTTATTAGTAACCCTTTCTAGGTCCATTTCCTCTTCTGAACTCCTTCTTAGCTGTCTTCTTCTGGTGGTAAAATAGCCCTGTCATGGCTTCTCAGGGAAGACTCCACTCTCTTAAGCTTGCAGCATCCAAACTCCCTGACCCAGATAAAGAGTTCCTTGTCCCCACAGAAGGTTACGATAAAAAGAAACCCAAAATTGCTCTTTTTAAAGAAGATGATGACTAAGAATCAAATTAGAAATAAAAACACCTAGTTCTTCTAAACTTTGTCCACTTTCCAAACAACCACCAACAATTCTAGCATCATATCAGTTTAAACAACATTGTTTTTGAATGGCAATCTTATATGAATGTTTTCTTTTCAATGGATTTAAGGTCATAATTTGATTGCTTTTAGATGTATTTCTCAGATCAAAAGCTACTGATTTTAAACTAAATAAGCTGACACACGGTTTAAATGTAGTAAATATCTATGTCCCCATTTTAATGTTAATGAATACAAATATATTACTCCACTTAGGTCTTGACACATTAAAGTTATTCTCACTTGACCTAACTGCCTTTTATCCAAACATTGGAGTTAATTTCTTTATCCCTTCTGTATCTGATTCGTTATTTGCTCCCTCTCAATATGGATAATGTTTTAACACCTGAACAACAAAGGGGTAAGTAAAGAGACATTTTTCCAAACTGTCATCCTGACGTTGAAGAATATTAACATTCTTTCTTGATCCCACAACAAAAACAGATGAACATTTATTATCCCTAGAAGCTCTTTTTATCAGAGACATAAAACCTGTCCTTAACATTAACACAAAGGACGAATTCAGACAAAGAACACTTAAAATAAATAGTCTTTGAGTAGATGAGTATTGTAATTTGACTTGCCATTTAGTATACATAGGTCTGCATGGGTCAATATTATGATTCATAACATTAATAGTAGATGAGTATTGTAATTTTACTTGCCATTTAGTATACATAGGTCTGCATAGGTCAATATTATGATTCATACATTAATAGTTATATTTTTATTTGTGTTACAGAATCTGATGATGGCTTGAACAGGCAAAATTCTATGAATATTCTTGATTGTAAATTAAGTTGTTGGCTCCATATGCTTGAAGATAACGGTTTTCTTCTTCTTTTTTATTTTCAGTTTGACATGTAGCAGTCGACTGTCTTTGTCAATCATGTCTGGACCAAGTGACTTGGGTTCATCTTCTTCTGAAGTGAGGAAGACTATGATATTACCAGTCAAGGACGCCCTAACTGTAGACTCACCAAAGCCTCCAAGTGTCTTTAGCCTGTCCAAAGAGCTGACAAGTGTTGCTACTCTAAGCAGTTCACTGCGCCAGAAAGAAAGTGAAAAACCTCAAGATGACACCCCAAGTGTGCCATTGGAAAATACTCAAAATCCCATAGCAAAAGACAGTTCTCAGGATGGCGTTCCAAAGTCATCAACAGACGTCCTTTCACTCAGTACATCAAAAACAATATCTGAGGAAGGAATCACAGCTGTGGGAACAAACACTGCCTTCAGTGCTTCATGCGCTACAGCAGAGATAATGGCTGACAAAAGTTCTCCAAGCACATCAACTGAATATGCATCAAATCAGCCTGAACAGACTTCAAAGGATGTGATCAATGATTCTACAAGTTCTCCAACTTCATTGGGGGAAAAAGGCAAAGATTCTGCAGCTCAGAGTTCAACATCCATCTCTGAGAAGGAGACAAGCAGCAAAGCCAGTGCAGAAAAGTCCAGGAAAGAAGGCACAGATTCTGAAACTATAACTATAACTGATTCCAGTCCTAGCAAAGTATTAAAACCTCACAGACTAATAGTTTGTGAAGACTTTATTGACGTAGACAATGAAGATTTAGATGACTGCGTGCTGCTAAGTATAGACATTAGTGCTCAGAAAAAGAAGAATCAGAGGGAACAAAGTACTGAAGTCTCTGCAAGCAGCAACCTTGTGGTCCTTGACAGTGATGATGATGATGTAGTTTGTGAGAGCCAATTTCATACTTCAGAGAAAAACAAAGACAGCATAAGTGGTATTGATAATGGGGCATCCAAGCCAACGGCAGATTGGGAGAAAGAACCTGTTGATTTGAACATGGAAGTAGAAACTGAAGTGGGAGATAATGGGAATGATGATTTTGAAGAAGAAGCAGAACCTCCTCGTGTCTTATATGCACGACCTGCGGCAGCTCAAAGAGAACCAGATCCTCCTTCTACAGCAGAAAGTGATCAAAACATGACAAGCCAAAAATCAACTGCAGACTCTAATGGCAAAGAATCCTCTTTTACACAACAGGCTCGTGAAAGTTTAGCTTCTTCTTTAAATCGACCACCGGCATCAAGTCCTGGGAATAGGGAAACACCTTCATCGACAGTTCAAAAATTAAGTAATAAATTATCACCTATACTGTTGAGTCCTCCTCTCTCTACTTCAAACATAAGTAATCAACCTGTCTCTGGTGTTTCAAATTCTTCAGTATTACAGATTGCTAGTGTATCATCACTAACTCACTTGACATCTAAAACTTTCACATCTCAGGATCCTACTAGTGCAATTCACAGCAGAAATCAGCCTCTTCCTGTTCAACCCAAAATGGTGCATTCAGAAAACCAGCAAGTAATCTATGCAGGGTTCACTATTTCTCGTCAATCGCCTGCTCAAGCTACCAACACTGTTCACCATTTCCCACATGCAAATCCTAATGAGCGCCCTCCACCTCATTCGTATCCAATGCAGCGCCCAAACCCACCCAACAAGCTATCTCCACAGTCATTGTTGTATTGCAGCAAAACAGGGACAGGTCAGATTTCACCAGAGCGGGCGTCAAATATTGCTAACACAAATAATCGATCTGCTGTTCAGCTCCCCCAAGCTCCCACCAATCGAGTGGCTCCAATTAATGAGTCAACATCTTTTGTGCCTGTGCAATGTGTGGGAAATTCATATATTATCCATGGGTTGTTGCAAACTCAGAGAACAAACCTAATGCCTTCTCAAAACAATGCTTCTGAGTCCTTAAGGCTACTTGCGGCTAATTCATCTCATCTGGCCCAAACTCAAAATTTGAACCATGTTCAGCAGCCAAATGATCTAAACAACAGGGTTGTCAATAATGTTTTTCCAGTCATGCTCACAAGAGCTAATCAAAATGTAGGTGCTCAAAGGGAGACACTTCAGGAACAGAATCCAACAGTGCAGCATCAATCACCCAACACTAAAAAGAATTATGTCAGTGCTCTGACAGATATTTTTCATTCTGCAAGCAAAGATCATCATAAGACAAATGCAGTAAGCCCCAATGCAGCTGCAGCAAGAGCAAACATACTTATAGCTCCTAAACCGTTAACAGGAACTCAAGTTGTAGTCCCACAGAGACCGCCATCTTCATCTCTACCGGGATCAACAGCTTCAGCCCAAAGTTCAGCCAGTGCTATCAACCCAACTGTTTCAGACAACCTCAGAAGGTCTGATACAGCGCCCCAACCTAATTCTGGAATCCAATCAACTTCTCTTCCAAGTACATCAGGAAGCTCTAATCCATCAGGAAATGTAGGTGTGAAAGACGCTGTCCCAGAAAGCTCTTCTGACATTGTCCCTCAAAAGTCAAATACTGGTTCTGCATCATCTTCAAATGTACAGCCTCAAGACAAATCAGCCAGTGAAAAATCAAATGTTGATAAAACTGAGGAAAAGAAATCAAAAGCAAAGTGTAATGAATGTCCCATTGTTTGTCTAGACAGATTTGAGCTAGTCATCCACGTCATCATGGACCACAGAATATCCCACAGCGGTAATGATTACATCAAATGCCCATTCTGCCACAACATGTACAAACGCATGTCTGGCATGAGGCATCATTTAAGGAAGTCTAGCTGTAGTAAATCTATTTTGGAGAAGTACATCCAGACTGGCAAAGCAGTGGCTCCAAACCTGATGGAAGATCCAAAAAAATCAAAGTCAGCAGCCCAGCCTTCCTCAGTAAACCCAGCAGCTCAGCCTTCAACAGCAAACGCACCAGCTCAACCTTCTTCAGCAAACCCACAAACTCAACCTTCTTCAGCAAACCCACCAGCTCAATCTTCTTCAGCAAACCTACCAGCTTCCACCTCAGACCCACAATTGTCATCCTCAAAACAAACTGCTCATGGACAACCTGCCCAAGATGCAAGTAATGAAGGCACTGATTCAGATTTTGATTTTAAAATAGAGACAGAGATAGCTGAAGAGGAGCCTGCAGAAGGGTCAGCTCTAGAATTCTTCAAAATTGAAAAAATGTCATCAAGCCCTGTGGACGAGAACAAAGTAATAAAGAGGAGTACTTCCAAAACAAATACAGAAACCCATAGTGAGATGACTAATAAGTCAAAGGATCAAAAAGAGGCTGCTCCTAGTCAATCTAGTGAGAAGTACAATCCTACCTCAAAGAAGAACTCTGTTGAGATTGCATCAAGCTCTAGTCGTGATGATCAAAGCATCGAATGTGTCAAATGTCCCGGCTGTCATAAATGGTTTGAGAGTTACCATAAGCTAACACGACACCACAAAGAAGAAATAGCTTGCAGACAGCGTGCTTCAAAACTACAAGAACAACAAAGAGAAGCTGAGAATATGGAGATGGGTGCGGCTGACAAGCCTGCTTTCAAAGGTCCTTTAATCCTTTGTACAGCCTGTGGAAGGAAATTTGCCACTGTTGCTATGTTAAACGTCCACTTGCGTGACACTCCAAGTTGTCAAAAGGAAGTCTTTGCCAGCATGGAGGAGCAGCAATCTGAGAAGCCTCCGAGAACTCGTCAGAAAAAGAAACTTGCTGATGAGCCTGCAAAATTGACATCTTCTCCATTAACATTCATGCAGCAAAATAAAAACAAAGATTTATACTCTAACAGCAGACAAAGGAATGACCCTGACCAATCGGTAACCAGCGGACAAAGAATTGATCTTGACCAATCGGCAACCAGCAAGCAAAGAAATGATCTTGACCAATCGGCAACCAGCAAGCAAAGAAATGATCTTGACCAATCGGCAAACAGCAGACAAAGGAATAAATCAGACCAATCAGCAAACAGCAGCCTGAGGAATCATCTTGACCAATTGGCAAACAGCAGACTAAGGAATAATTCTGACCAATCAGCAAAGATCAGTCAAAGGAATGAGCCAACCAATCAGCAAGCAGTAGACAAAAGAATAAATTTGATCAAGTCGCAAACATGGCAAAGCATTAGTTCTGACGAAGACGTGTCAGAAATGGATTGTGAGACTGAAAGTGCTGATGAGGTTATTGTTTCACAAGAAAAGAGTAAATGCCATGTTTGTTCTAAAGAGTTTTTAGATGGGAAAGCTCTTCAGATTCACCTCAATAAAAGTTTGTTTTGTAGGAAGATTTTAAGTATAAGACCTCCACAAACTGATGGGGCTAGTTCACCTCAGTATGTAAAGTGTAATGCCTGCTTCGAAACTTTCCTAAATGATGCTGCTCTGGTATCCCATCTGGCCAACTTCAGCGTTTGCTCAAAAAAATATGATGACGTTTCCTCAAACTCAACCAGATTGCTCAGTATAAAACCTGCACAAACTGATAGGGCTAGTTCACCTCAGTATGTAAAGTGTAATGCCTGCTCGAAAACTTTCCTCAATGATGCTGCTCTGGCATCCCATCTGGCCAACTTCAGCGTTTGCTCAAAAAAGTATGACTCAACCAGATTGCTCAGATTTCCCTGCCAAAAGTGTGGGATATTACTGATAAGCGATGAAGCACTCGCCAAACATTTGAAGACAAGTAGACGCTGCTGGCCTGTTGAAAACAAAGAAGTATCTGCTGTTATCAGCATTAAACAAGCACCTGCAGTTGTCAGCAACAAAGAAGCACCTGCAGTAATCATCAACAAACAGGTACCTTCAGTTATCATCAACAAACAGGCACCTTCAGTAATCATCAACAAACAGGCACCTTCAGTTGTCAGCACAGTTTCAAGCTCTGCTCCATCAGGCAACGAATCTAAAGAAACCAGCCAGTCAGATCCTGTGTCTGCAACTGCATCCAACTTGACTGCCAAAGATAAGAGTCAAGCAGTATCTTATAGCATTGAAAGCTCTTCAGATGACAACAGCAAAGCCTCAGTTGATTCAAGTTCATCAAGTTCTGCGGATGACTACATGGAGTACAAATGTACAAAGTGCAGCCAGGCATTTCGGAAAAAATCGCTTCTGAGAAAGCATCACGCTGAGGATGAGGTCTGTAGAAAACTGCATGTTGCGCAGACAAAATTAAAGAAAATGCGATGCAAAGCCTGTGGTAGTAAGTTCAAAGACCTGACTGGTTTGCAGGCTCATCTTCTGCAACAGCGGGTTTGTTTTAAGGAAATGACTAAAAGTTCACGTTTAAACTCTGGAGGAAGCCTGTCCTGCTCTATGTGTAGGAAGACATTCTCTCATCGCAAGGATCTGAAGAGACACTGCTTCAAGGAAATGACCTGCAGATTGAAGTATGTGGATCTTGTAATTGAAAAGTTCAAAGAAACTCCTGTTCCCCTGCCAGTTTCTGAAAATGTTGAGCAGGTGACATCATCATCATCCACTGCTGTCAAAGAAGTTTCAGTGGAAAAAGTGCAGCCACAAGGTTCTCATATTTCTAATGCTGCAGATACCACAGATGCAGTGGTCGGCTCATATTCTGGAGATTCTGGTAAAACGAAACAATTGTGGGACTGTGGAGAATGCAAGCAGACCTTCACATCTACCGAGGATCACAAAAGGCATATAAAAAAGTCCACTAAGTGTCAAGTATTTTATGACAGCCTTCAAATGCAAGATAACCCAAACTACTGTGCTACCTGCAAAAGAATCTTCAACGTAACCATGTTCACTTCTCACAGATGTTCAGATTACAAGTTTCGTTGCGAGACGTGTGACGCTGCGTATACAAAACTGAAAGGACTTAAAATACATTATACTGTAAGTAAAAAGTGTAAGCCATTATCTGCTCCTGAAGAAATACAGAGAACTGATGACAAGAAAGAAAGCCAATCAAGTGTAGGCCAAAGAAAATGGTATCCATGTGCAGTTTGTAATAAGTCATTTCTTGTAATACGTCTTCTCATAGACCATAGCCAAACCCATGAAGAGGAAGGACATTTTAAATGTGATCGGTGTCCAAAGGTTTTTCAACATTATAACCGTCTGGTATCTCATACAGCTTTTCATGAGCGTATGGATAAAGAATCTGCGGATGCAAATGATAGGTCTGAGATAAGCTCAACTGAGGCAAAGTCTGTGACAAATAATAGAACAGTGTCTGAAACAGAGGTGCAGGCAAAGTCCAGAGAATTTGAGGAAGATGGAAGAAATAAGTCAGACAGTGAGCCTGAAGCTACCTATGAGCCTGTCTTCCATGAGTGTTATGTATGCCGTAAATCTTTCTCACAATTTGAACAATTCAGTGAGCACATGTTTAGCCATGCCCAGTCAGTTGACTATAACTGCAATATTTGTCTACAAAGTTATCCCACAGAGGCCGCGCTAGAAGCACACACAAAGGAGAAACACGAAAAGTCCAGGACTCTCCCCAAAAAAGAGGTTACCACTTCAATCAAGCTGCGAGTACGAGAAAGTGCTGCTGCATGTTCTTGTGAGACTTGTGGTCTGAATTTTGACAATGAGAGAGACAAAAGAAAGCATAGGGCAGTGAGCAAGAAATGTCGTTCAAGTATGAAAATAGAAGCTATAGTTTTAGAGGGTAAATCTCCTGAAACACATGCTGGGGCTTCAAGTACAAAATGTGAGTCTGAAGTACAAGATAAGAAAACAGAGTACACATGTCAGTTTTGTGGTCGCAAGCTGAATGATTTGGTAGGGCTACAAGCACATATAAGTAAACTGCATGGAGAGAAAATGTCTGAGCAAAAAGATCAACCCTTTTCTCCTGAAAAGCCTACTGGACTTTTCAAGTCCTCATACAAATGTACACTTTGCCACAGATATTTTTCCTCTGTTAGTAAGCTCCATGCTCACAAGAAGTTAATTCATAGCAAATGGCGAGCAGACACGTCTAAGAGAATAATATCTGCAGCTAAGGCAAGGAAGGAAAAGTCAATGGCAACTGGTAGCAATAAGTGTCTGTACTGTCAGCTGGTGTTCAACAACGAAGCTGAGAAGCTGAACCACATCGTGACCTCGGACACTTGCATGGCCATCATGAAATTTATCGTGGACCAAGGGCTTTTTGACCAGGACATGAAGCTGATTAAAGCCTACAAGGGGAAGGACCCAAAAGTTTGTAAGTTCTGTTCAATTCAGTTTGATGACAAGATAAGGCATTTGTTAGAATCTGACTGCCATTGCTTGCTTGAAGAGGCCATCACCAGATATTCACAAGGTGTGCAAAATACTACAGAGTCTAAACAGAAAGTAGAAAAGACACCTACGACTGCTCCTGTTGGGTCCACTAAAAAGGCATCTTTATCTGTGTCTGAAGGTAGCACAGCTAATGAAGAGAAGAAAGGTATGAGGTTTTGTCTTATTTGTGAGAAAGCCTTTCATAATTGTGGAGCAGTGGCTCATTACCGCGGGGCTCACATGCGCCCAGCGCTACAACAAATTAAAGACATAAAAAGAGGTGACTTTAAACTAAATGCCTGCCAGATTTGTCGTGCTCCTTTGTCAAGTCTTAGAGGTAATTTCACCACGCATATACGAAGACACTCATATGAAGATGTACTCATGTCGGAGAGTGCTTACCATATGTTATGGGCTGGAAAGAAAAAAATACCAACATGCAATATATGTCCTAAAACCATGAGGTTCAAAAGCATAATTGCTTTAAGAGCTCATATCAGATCGAAACATCAGGGTCGTTCAGCACAATCATCTAAAGACAATGCAACCACTGTCATTAAAACAGAGGTTTTGGCTGTGGAGGCTAAAGGAAGATCTTCTCCGAGAATTGTTAATGAACAATGCAAAAAATCAAGGGACAGTTCTCAAGAGAAAAAAGATCAACAAACAATTTTGAATTGTCATCTTTGTGAGAAGAAATTCAGCAGTTCTGATTCATTGCAAAAACATATTAATCTTGTTCATATTTATAAGGATATGTCAGTTGGTACAAGCAAATCAAACCCTGCGTCTTCAAGATCTGGCAAATCAGACTATTCTCCCATATCGGGCAAATCAGACCATTCTCCCAGATCAGGCAAATCCGGCCATGTGTCTTTAGAGGAAGATACAGTTAGCTCTAAGAAAATAGCAGTAAAAACTTACATTGGCGTCTGCACACTTTGCAACACAAACATGACCAGTGAACAGAGTTTCAAGTTCCATCTTAAGATGACCCATAAAAGAAAAGGGGATTTTGATTTCAAGAAATACTTGAGAGATGTGAAAGATGATGTTGCAAAACCTCAAGCTATTGCAGTAAATGATGAATCCAAGATCATGAAGGAAGTAGTAGTAAATGAAGACAGCACCATTAACCCTTTGGAAAGTGTTTACAGTGACAAACGGCTAAAGGCTTTGGATAAACAGAGCACAGTAGTAAAGTCTTTTAAAGGTTCACAGAAAGCAAAATGCAGCTCAGCTGCGGATCTATCAACAATAAGTGATCTGTCAAACAAGGACATTTATGTTTTCGGTTTGACCATAGCAAAATGCAAGCTTTGTACAAATATATTTGATATTACACACAGCCTTCGTGTGCATCTTCTCAAAGCGCATAATCTTGAAGAGGTATTTTCCTGTAAATACTGTGGTATGACTTATCCTCACAAAACCAGCTGGCTGCAACACACAAGGGTCTGCAAGAGGTTTTGCATCTGTAAAATATGTGACAAACAGTGTGAAAAAGTTTACGGTTTGGGAAGACACATCCAAAGTCATGGAATTACGAACTTCAGGGACTACATCCAAGTAAAGCCGACGAAGGTTAAAGAAAAGGGTATTATTAGAGTTGTTGACAATGGTGATGATGGGGCGGTCATTCAAGATGTCGTGTCTGCAGTCCAACAGCCACAAGTGTTAGTGACAGACTCTCCCATGAAGGAACATACCATGATCTGCTCCATTTGTAATGAGTCATTCCCACCAAAGCGAAAAGAATTCACCAAACACATGATGGCGCACATGAAGCCATGTCGAGTGATGCTCAGGGACAAGACTGTCTACGCTGGGTCGGAAGCTTCTGAGACGTCAACATGGGAGGAAGAATTACAAAATGAAGAAGATACATTGCTACGCCCATCTTTGAAGATGGAATCAGATGTTGATACTGAGTCACAAACGAGTTCAACAATTGATGCACTTCAAGGTTCTGATACAGAAAGGGATGCAAACTTGTTAAGCAATGAGCCATTAGCATCATTTCAAGTTCAAGAAGTTTCTGCTAGTGAGCCAGTCGCTCATCACATGGGTGCCAGCGAAGACAACAAGAGAAGTGTTAAAGTAGAACCTCTAGAAAAGAAGACTTCCACTACAGATACTGAGCTCTCTGATGATGAATTCTATATCGAGCAAGGTCCACCGTCTGATGATGATGGTAGCGGAAAAGATGATAATGAAATGGAACAACTCATTGCTGATTATTCAACTCTTGAAAGTGATGATGCAGAATTTTCTGAGGGTCTTCCGAGCCTAACAAACACCAATAGTGTTGCTGATTTGAGAAATGCTGATTTGATTGCCTCCAAATATAAGAAATCAGAATCTCAGCTAGTATGGACAGGACTCACTGCAAATAAAGAGGATGAAATTGAAGTCCAAAGCAATAGCAGCAATCAAAAATCTGATGAGCCTTTAGCACCACTTAATATTGCTGACAACTTTTCTGATTCCGGAGATGCTGATTTTGAACTCTTTCCAGAACAAGATAAGTCTGGTGGAGCAAGCCAAAAACTGAAAATTGAAAGTACTGCACCCAGATTATTTGTTCTAAATAAAGAAACAGACACGGATGTTACTCAGTCCCAGGAATCTGACGGCGAAAATGAAGAGTTGCCTGATCTTGTTGACCGCCCATCTCTCAGCGGCTTGAGCTGCCCAAGTGACATGGCTGAGTTTGTTTGGCAAGTGTCTGACGATGATGTTGCACCAGATCCTCCTGCCATGGTAAAAGTAGCAAATGCTGCAGATCTTAGCTCAAGTGGGAATGAAAGAGCAAGAAAAGAATCAAGACAGCTTTTGACTGCTCAATGTAACAAAGCAACAAAATTAAAAGTTAGATCACAAATTCTACATCAATTTAATGATACAGAGAAACAGGCTACTGTTTCAAGCACTATGCGAGAAGACTCAGAGTCTCAAATTGCTCAAACAACACAGCACTTGGAAGTAGTTGAACCTGACAGTAATTCCTCTGGTGCAGATGAAGAATCCAAAGTGAGAGCAGCAAAAAGACGTCTGTCCAGTTCCGATGATACAGATGACCGAAGTCTAAGTAAGATCAGGTGTGAGAGGAGTAACCCTATTACAGGTCTACACACATCTTCAGGTATGGACCCAGACACAGCACAACTGTACTGTTCAGAGGAAGACACTGAACTGGTTGATGTAAAGACTGAACCAGGATCTGGCCAGCGCAATGTCTTCTCTATGTTCAGTGATCAATTCAATGCTGACAAGGAAGAATCTGGTAATGCAGCAGAGGATAGTGATGATGACATTGTGTTTGTCGGCTTTGATAAGGCTCCTGACTCAGGTACTTCCAGTTCTCAAGTTTCTTCCTCCAGCTTTTCTCAGGGGGATGATGGTGCCAGCAAAGCTGAAAAAAAACCCAGTAGAACAAATGTTTTTGAACAAATGAGTTTGTAACAGTGAACAAGACAGACGCTATTGCACCATTGTTTGTGTGTTTTGTACATCCACTACTAATTATAGCAAACCAAAAGGTGTTTTACACACTTGTGGTTCTCTTGAAAGTGAGGCCATCATCCAGAATCGGTCAGGTGCAGTTTCATATAATTACTGTTTAATGCTTTAACCTGAATTGGGTCCATAATAAAGATTAACCCTGCACCAAGAAATTAATAATCTTCATACAAATCATAGTTGTATCAAAAATTTGTAATTGTATACATCCCAGTCTCGTTTGAGATGAATGATCGGGAGACCTTTTTTGTTATATGATTGCACTCCATTTACCTACATGTCATGAGTCCTACGCCTGCAGTCACGAATTATTGTTTATAAAATAATGTTTTAGATCACTATTACAGTCAAACAAATGTTCTAACAATGAACTTTCCTATTTCATTTATTTGCCTTGAACTTTTGTCGCTGTATTGACTGCTTTACACACTCTTGTTTAAACATTACCTTGTTATCTCGCTGTCAAACAGTGGCCATTGTCGTGACTTAAGGAGGGCACTCATTTTAATGCCAGTGGCATGTAAATACATTTTTTTTCTTGTTATTCTTTCTGCATTGTTTAGATGAAGAAGATTTTTATTATAAGTGTTGATAATCATTACCTAATTATTTTATGTAATGATGGATGTGAATCTCAGTTTTTCTTCTTTTTGTAATGATGTTTATCAGGTTATGAAAGTAAATAAACATATTACAACTTTTATCCAACTTAGGCATAGCCAGCATGAACAACTGGTAAAAGATTTGTTCCCAACACCAATTGGTGTAGGGTATGCGAGGCTTCTCGTTTGTCTGTCTGTCTGTGGCCACGATTACTCAAGAAATATACCACTCATTGACTTAAAATCTTGTACGATGTTGTAATTCAACTCGATGAAGACCCCTATTTAATTCCAGCCATAATGTTAACAATTGACAGAGTTATGGAATGAAAATGTATTTTACTATATGTTTTGATGCCACCTTTCTGTCCAGTCACTATCTTACCGAACTACTCTTAACTTCCGTTTGGCGACGCAAAGCACGTTTCTGATCGAACGGGAATTTCCAAAGCGTGCAAACCTACCGCGTTGTTCAAGATTATAAAATGAAGCTGCCGTTGTTGCGTTTTCCGTTCCTGCGTTTTTGTGTTCATTGGTTTATGTAAAAGAAATATCAAATTATGTGTTCCGTTTTTTATCTATTCTTTTTCCTATCTATGATTGTTTCTACATTGAGTTCTTTTTACGGAGAATCTTCCAATTCGTGTTGATATATTTTTACATGGTGTCTGGTTTGTACTCTATCTGAGTACTCATGTTTCTAGTTAAAAAAGGGTATACAATGACCTTTTAAGGAATATCAGTGCTATATTTGTAGATCACCGCATTGTTTTACTATACGATAGAATATGGTCAAAATTGGTTTTGATATACAAAAGGATTTATGAAGATATATTATTATAGCTATACCCAGGACTATTGAATAGTAACATTCCGCTCTTCGACCGTTATTATAGTCACTAGACCAGTGCGATCCTCCCAACTGCTCAATTAAATTCTGGTTAAAGTGGAACATTTTTAATAATGATTACCCAACTGGGGCACCAACACTGTCTAGAATTAATTAGTTTGTTACCCATATTAACCAGGAAATTAAGTTTTGACTGTTTGATGTATGACATTTCTATAAGATCAATAAAATCATTTCCTCTTTTGTCTACCAAAACGTTGTTTACAGTGTCTTGATTCATGACATTTCTATAAGATCAATAAAATCATTTCCTCTTTTGTCTACCAAAACGTTGTTTACAGTGTCTTGATTTATGACATTTCTATAAGATCAATAAAATCATTTCCTCTTTTGTCTACCAAAATGTT
>JAUUEB010056527.1:0-15976 GCA_032362205.1 Clione limacina
AAAATCACTTAAAAGTCCTTGAAAAGTCCTTAAAAAGTCCTTGAATTTGGTCAGAGGTTTTGGGCAGGAACCCTGCTTACAAATACTGGGCAAAGTCTTTTTAAAACAGTTTTGGATATAAATTTAACACATTCTTCTTGGCAAGATTGAATTATGAAATACCAAAGTCAGTGAGAAGCCATACATAAACATCATGGTCAAATGTGTTACATTTAAAATTTTCATTACTTTTTAAGATATAAACAAAAAACATATAAACCTGGCTAAAGTGGCCACCCTAAATGTCTACATTTAAAAAGTTCCATGGGTGTTACCAATGATGATTAAAGACTTTGCTTATATAGATATTTTTATGTTTAAACAGATGTCACTGTATCATAAAAAATATATGTTTGCTTTCCTTAGGGTGTTGGTGGTGCTCTTACTGTTTTGATGAAGGACACAATCAGACCAAATCTTATGCAGACATTGGAGGTAAGAATAAACATTTCTAGATTGTGGTTATAAGACATTGCTAAAAATACTAGCAATTATTTCATGACATACAATACAATGCTCTTTGCTGAATGGTAAATGATTTTTTTCCTCCTACACTTTGTTCAAGGGAAAGGGAACTTATGAAAAGAAGAAAAAGCGTCACCAGTCATTCCTGTTTGAATATTGTATACTTGACAATCAAGTCCTTAAATTCATACATTTTTGTGACACGATCTATTGAGAAATTTTACGCAACATTACATCCTTCTAGCAGGTCTTGATTAAATGTACTTTTAGGCAAATACTGATATACTTTTTTATGTAGACATAATTCTTCACTTGTCAGCTGATTATTGAATATCTTTGATTAAATGTTTTAATCTCCAGGGCACACCAGTATTTGTCCATGCAGGGCCTTTTGCAAACATTGCTCATGGAAACTCATCCATTCTTGCTGACAAGATTGCTCTCAAGCTTGTTGGAAAAGATGGATTTGTTGGTTAGTATAGTTGTTTATACCATTACATTTATGTTTTAGACAGTTTTGTACTCTATTGGTTGTCTTTTCTAAATAATTTAATTTCTTTGAGACTTTAAACAGTGTTTTTGTTTGTTTGTATGATCATGATGTATGTAATTTGAAACAAAACAATGCTATGTGTGTACTTATGGTGATATCTATTTAAACAGTGGCCAGATGTGAATCCTAAAATTCAAACTGAAATAAGTCATAAGCAGTCTAAGTAACTTGATTTTGATTTTGTTAGTGTCATTAAATTGTTTTTTCATTACCATTCTTGAATTTAACTGATGCTTAGACAGTAGAAGAGTGAATTATTTTATTCATACAAAGTTTGGTAACAAAAATAAATAATATTAAACAAATGAACACTTGTTTACTTGACTCATCCTAAAGGGATCAATAATGAGCAGTAGACATACAACTACAACAATCGTAATTCAAGTTGAAAATCTGACCCATATTGATCAGAAAATTTGCCTTCAAGGCATGGTAGATGACCTCCCATTAAACCTTTTCCTGTATTCATTTTTCCATTATGAATAAGGAATCACTCATGAATTTGTGGTCAGATGATCTGTAAATTTTTATTTAAAGTCATGACTTTGATGTTTACGTTGTTACACTTTTACTCTGTCTTTTCTTGCATTCATATTGTTTTAACAAATGTAGTTCATGAAAAAAAAAATTCTGCTATACTTTGTACAGTGACCGAGGCAGGATTTGGAGCTGACATTGGTATGGAGAAATTTTTCAACATCAAGTGTTTCTATTCTGGTCTGGTACCTAATGCTGTTGTCTTAGTGGCCACAGTTAGAGCTCTCAAAATGCATGGTGGTGGACCCAATGTTGTAGCTGGAGTTCCTTTACAAAGAGAATACATTGAAGAGGTCAGGATAAGTTAAGGAGAACTTAAAAAATCTGAAAAAGCGTCCCCAGTCATTCTTGTTAGACTGTCGCATATTTTGGACTATTACTACATATTCAAGCAGTGTTATGTTTTTTGTCATTTGATTTTGAGTAGTTATGGCAAGTACTTTGCTGTTTTCAAGGTTAACTGTGCTCAGGTACTTTCTTATTTAATTGTTGAGGATATGTTAACAGATATTTCAAATTCTTGTTTTTCAAACAAGCCTTCGTCCCATGAAAAAAAGAGTTGTAATGGTTATGTTAATGATGTACAAAAATAACAAATACAGACTAAAGATTGAGATTGTACATTTACTTACCTTATTCATAGTGTTGAGATTCTAGTGAAGATATTAAGTTTTGTCTTTGCATGAGAAAGTACCATTGAATGTTATTTTTAAATCTTATTTCAGAATCTTGATTTGGTAGAAAAGGGCTGCAGTAATCTCATCAAACAAATTGAAAACGCGAACAAATTTGGAGTACCTGTTGTAGTAGCTGTCAATGGATTTGTGTACGTTGATTATTTTTAAGAGAATAAAGCAGGCTTGATAGCCTCAGGGCAACATCTCCGCTTTGCATGCTAGAATCTGATCAGTGCTGTGTATTCGATGCCACTCTCCACCGTCTTGGTCCTTGTTCAAGGGCCTTAATGTGAGACCC
This sequence comes from Clione limacina, assembly GCA_032362205.1. Taxonomy (NCBI): domain Eukaryota; kingdom Metazoa; phylum Mollusca; class Gastropoda; order Pteropoda; family Clionidae; genus Clione; species Clione limacina. The sequence goes on from JAUUEB010056527.1 coordinate 2,570, forward strand.
ACATTTCATCAGGGGGCCGGAGCCGAAGGGTTTTCAGCTGGAGCCGGAGCCGAAGTTTTTATCTGCGGCTCCGGCTCCAGTACTTTTCATTAAAAAAGATACCAAAAGTATAGCTAAGTAAAGCCTTATTCCTGTCAATACCAAAAATGTAAAACTTATTGGGCTTTTGAAAATTATTTTTTCCATGAATAGGTCAAATTTCTATAAATGGGTTTATTTCTATAAGTAGGTCGGCTTTTTGAAAAGTGCTGGAGCCACAGCTCCATCATTAGACATGCTGCTCCGATTCCCTGCATTTCATACAACCTTTTTGTGGTGGGAGGGGGGTAAAACTCTCACAACCAATTAACCAAGCCTAGAGTGTCTATGGTATTCATATTTAAAATGTATTCATATGCTATATTTCAATTTAATTTCTTACATATGTATTGATGGTTAATGTCCCTTTTCTTACTACATTTCTTTATTAATGACATTTTCTGAGTTATCCATAATATTTTTAGCAAAACTAAAGCTTGAAATTATTTGGAAATAAATGTATCTTGTGTTTATCCATAGCACTGACACAAAGGCTGAGCTTGAGTTAGTTCAGCGTCTCTCCAAGAGTAATGGTGCCTTTGATGCTGTCATTTGTAATCACTGGGCCAAGGGAGGTGAAGGAGCTGCTGACCTGGCAGAGGCTGTTGATCAAGCTACAAGACAAAGTAGCAACTTCAAGTTCCTCTATGATGTCAAGGTGAGGAATAAAATTTGAAATGAGTTATTACACAATAGTCAGAAGTTTTTGAAAATCTACTTGACAATTAGTAGTAGAGTAGAGTAGCTCAGCTTAAACCTCTATTTGCTATTTGAGTAGAATCAAATAGAGAACTTTTTTATGGTAGTCAGTTTCAGACTAAAATTTTTTTGTGGTAGTCACTATCAGACAAAACTTTTTTTGTGCTAGTCACTATCAGACAAAACTTTTTTTGTGCTAGTCACTATCAGACAAAACTTTTTAATGAAAGGTAATTAAATGGCATAACTTCAGTTATTGTAACATCAGAATAAATGAAATGATTCTGTTCAAGATACTGTGTTGTGTACCTGGATCAATATTTTATATTTTTCTGTCCCAAAATTTCTACTAGATGTGCTAATTTCAAGTTTTCTTTTATTTTTTGTACAGGATTCCATTGAGTCAAAAATCAGGACAATAGCAAAAGAAATTTATGGAGCAGATGATATTGAACTTGAACCCCTGGCAAAGGAGCAAATTGAACGTTATGAAAGACAGGTATCAGAGATTTGTTTGTTTAGTTTGCAATACAGAAAAAATTTATATTTGATTATTAAAACCCAGTTTCACTGCTGACAAGAATAAAGCCACTTCAGCTAAGGGTTAGCAAGCAAGTTAAGTATTTTGAATAGTTGGAACAAGAAATTGTAACATGTCGTTAAACAAATGTTGAATTCAAAAAATGTTGACAGAAAAGACTAATTTAATGGTGGATTTAACAGCAATGCTTAGTCACTTTTTTTATACAGAAGATAAACCTGAGGCTGTATGATAAAAAAAATTGTCATTCTCAACTTGTTCGATAGTTTCCTTCTTCACATGAAGAAAAATCTCACAACGAGTCGAGATTTCATTATTTATCTAATCAATTGACTCAAGATTTTTATAAAATGGCCTCAGGTGGCTTGAAGAATCTTTAATCTTATGTCAATGAAATTCAAAAAATGAACAAGAAGCTTGAGACACATTCACAAGATCTGTTAGCTAAGTAAGGCAATCTGAAATTACATTCTAGGGAATGGGAGAGAACAAATCATTTTCAATAACAGCTAAACTTCATAAAGCATAACTGCATTCAACAAGTAAACCACTTTACTCCTTATGATTACTTAACATGTTCACATTTTGTTTCTTTAATCTTTAACAGGGATTTAGTGCATTGCCCATCTGTATGGCAAAGACACATTTGTCTCTTTCTCATAAACCAGAGCTGAAAGGAGCACCAAAAGGATTTGTTCTGCCAATTAGGGAGGCTAGGGCAAGCATAGGAGCTGGATTCATCTATCCAATTGTTGGAACGGTAAGTCTTTTTCACAGGTTTTATTAATTTTGTTGAAATGTTTAAACAGAACATACAGTATAAAGTAGAGTAGATGACATTGTCTCTTGTGTACTTCAGTTCTTTGTTTTTATATCTATCTTTCTGTCCATATGTTGCTCCACATCAAAGTCAGCATTTAAAAAAGGTTATTAGGAACCACAATCATAAATGGTGCACTATTTTAAAGGTGAACAAAAAAGAAATAGAATTCAATTAAAACAAAGAAATGTTTGTTCATAAAAATTTAATTTCTGATTCATTTTTGTTACAGATGAGCACAATGCCTGGACTGCCAACCCGCCCTTGCTTCTATGACATTGATATCGACCCTGACACTGAAGAAATCCTTGGTCTGTCATAGAATGTATCTCCAGGTTAACAAGTGTGGAAGATATATTTTCTTTTTTTTAATTGTGAAAATTTGTTTTGTGCCGGAATTCCTGTTAACTGATTTACAGGATTACACTGTATATCATATTTTTTTCAATCAATTTTTTCCACACTTATCAGTTAGATATGTTGTAAGCATTTTTCAACATCCTACACAAAGAGCGCCACTAAATAAGTAATTTATCAGCAGCAAACCCTTTCAAAAACAGAAATCATCTCAGACAAGTCTGCTGCTCTGAAATGGGTATTTAACCCATTTTCTTTTTATAAATGTGTCAAAAATAATGAAGTAGCAGCAACTGATCATGTTTGTATTGAAATTTTCCTCTATTTCTATATCTGAAATAAAGGGATGTTTTTCATATTATCACACTGATTTCCCCTGTTTGAATAAACTTCTTTTTGCTTGAGGGACATTTTACTTAAGTTGACTGTTTGTTTTGTATTGAAAGCTTAGAGGAGGTGAAGGTTGGTTTTTAAAAGATGATCTCATTGTTGCTTTAAAAGGATATCATTTTGTGAGTGTTAGTGTCAACATTCCGCTGATTCATGTGAAAAGATTAAAAAATATGTAACAAATGTTTATTGTTAGCAAATACAGTTCAGGATGTTTTTTATAAAACTTGATTAAATCTGATATTTCAAATTGTCAAGTTTCATATAATGTTTGTAAGGCTTTTCAAAGTCATTATTTTTGATAATTATGATCATTATTCAAAACACTTCATGATTTATAGTTCATTTGATTTTTTAATCATATGTTATTGAATAAATGTATATTCAGTATGATGTGCGATGAATTTTGTTCAAATTGTACTTGAAATCCTCAATTTGGAGTGTTGTTTTCTAGTTTTTAGTGATTTGTTCAAGTGCCATGATCCAGAGGGATGTATTTATCTATCGTGATTGGAATTATTTTACCATAATATTATTTATATATTCTAGATTAACCAATGTTTTTGTTAAAGTTCTTTTATGATAAACAGAATTTGTTTTGAACTTTCAAGAAATGTACTTTGGCTATGTTTTTACACTTTTTCTAGACATTTGATATTTTGTTGATCGTGCTATATAACTGACTTTGTGTTCAGATTTGAAGTGTTCTTTAAGTGGTTGTTGAGATACCCTAAAGATGTATCTGTTATTATTATCATCATCATGGTTGTTTACATTTGTTTTTTTCTCCAATGAAAATTAATGGAAATGTTGTTGATAGATTATGAAAAGAAATAATAAAATGGTGCGAATTTAGTTGTGTATGTCATTTTATCTGGTGCGAATTTAATTTTTCAAAGTGACTATAACCTGTAATGTCCAAACCAAAGCTCCAACTGCTGATTTTTTTAAGATTTTGGATAATGTTGCAAAACAAAGTAGTTCTCAAACAGCCTTAAAAAAGTAAGGTATCTAAAGACCCTATAGTTCATAATCCAAGGATACCAAACTTTAATGTTGGACAAAAAGATGGTGCTGTCATCACTGAATAACTGCCCTTGAAAGGTCATTATGTACATACAAAAATTCATACGCACAATAAAGTAACTTGGTGTGCATTATTTCATTCAAAATTTGACTGATGCAAAAATATGAGAGAAAAACAATTCTTTGAAATTTTCTTGAAGCTGTGTTTATAGCAACCAACTTTGATACAAAAAAAAGGTTACTGATGTCTCAAATAAACTATGTTGTTTTAAACTGTGCACACATATGAAAGGTTCAGTGATCATTCTCAAACATCAAGGTCATATGACATCCATGAAACTATAAAGCCATTTATCAATCAAAACAATCCAAGGGTCGCATGCAAGTAAAAGCTGCTGGGTTGGGAGATTTAAGATGGCATGGCTAACACTCTCGTAAACAGTGACTGAGGTATTTTGAGAAGTGAAACCCCATTTGACTTTGTAGAACTTTCTATTCTACAACTTATTAAAAAATGAAATCAGTTTTTTGACGGATTTGAACCTGGATAATCTGCCGGATAAGCAAAGACTAAACCCTTACACCACAGAGCCGATTGGAAAGTGAGGTTAAAAATAAGTATATACAAGTTTGTACAGACTAATATATATGAGCAGTGTTAAGTCCAATTCAGCAATAATAATCCTATTTTTGGTATAACAACCTGATTATTTTCCCAATCTATTCTAGGGTCAGGTCACTGCTTGGGATTTTATATCTTTGCAAATAATTTTTAAGTGTCTCATCAGTTAGTTATTGTACATTAAGGGTAAGTATCCATGAAACATTCAGTGGGAGTGTAAGTATCCTAAAAAATATTTGATGGTAGTGTAAGTATCCAAAAAAACATTATATTGTCTTTTTCCTAATGACAAAGTAATCAATTTTGTAGTAACAGACTCCCGACAAACTTAATTCCATTAAATGTGCTAAAAGCATTAGTTCTACCAAATCAAAATCATAACCCAGCAGTTCCAAAATTTCTTTCAAATGAAGTCAATATGCAAAATAGGAACTGTGACAAAAGCATAAAAAAAAATACTTTTAGTCTTTTGCATTGTCAAAAGTAACACTTGTGGTGTTAATAAATTATGTTTAAACAAAACCACTGTTTTTCAGTAAAATCACATATGCCTTGGGGTAACAAGCAGCAGGTGTATGACCTTGCAATCTATGCCCTACTTTATTCCTTAAGGTAGGCAACTCATGCCTGTCCCAAAATACAAGGGTAGTCTCTAAGTAAAATGTCTGTGACTTTTTGTCATAATGTATCTTTCGATGCCAAAAATTATTGTATAAAATTGATAATTTGGTCATAATTCGCTCCATTTACACATAGTGTTTTTTTCTGTTGTTTCTTAAACGAAGATAGAGGGAAAAAAGGAGTTCCGTTTTTGTTCCATTAAAGCAAAAATTTGGCTTAAGCTTGAAATCAGATTGGATTATGAAAACATTCTCAAAAAAAGATAATGCATCATTGTGTATAAATGACTTTTTATTCTGTGATCAATAAAGTAAAACAGAAAATGTCAGTGATTTGTGAAAGAATGTCTGAAAAATCAATAAAATAATTCAGTTAAATAAAGTGAGGTTTAATGCCACAGTCACCACTTAAGTCATAGTTAAATTAGCTTTATATATTTGTATTTACGATTGGACACATTTTTGCCCTTCCATACTCCAAGTCAATTGACAATACCGTAAAAACCGTGGTTAACCCGTCTAGCTTAGAACAACAGTAAAATTGGCAGCTTAAGCAATTACAAAGTATCATCCTGAATACTGCTTAGTCTGAATATATCCTGTGTTAAAGGTATATTCTTAGCTCTGGCTGAGGTAAACCAAAGGACCCCCAGATACCTATGAGAGTGAGAGAATAAAAAGAATAACCTTTCTCGTTAAACACACATCGCTGTCTTCTTTATGTGATAACAATCAGTCTAACGTGAGTCATCTGCAGGCAGACCTTACTACGCTACCCACCTTGCCTTGGTATGTGCACTCAATGACGCCGGCTAGCATGTGTAATCACTCTGATTTATTACCGAAACAAGTCTTTTTATTCACATGAAGTTACTTCTGCATGTACATGTTGGCTATGTCTTGAACTTGATTTTGCGGGCGGCGTAAACGTATATTTGACCATTGATTTATATAGTTGTGTACATTAGAAATAGCTGGCGGATGGCGACAAGAATAGACTTTAAATAGAAATTTTTTCGCACAAAAAAAACACCAGGTGGTAAGCGGGGCTGGCGGCACATGTAACGAAGTTTTACTGTACAATTCAGATTGTATTGAAGAAACATTTAGCTAACCCCAGATTCATCTTCTTTTAATGTGGTCAAAGCAGATTCTATGTGTACTTAAATAAAACTTGATCAAAATGGGGACAATGTTCATGTTATAATTTTCCTATAAAATGTGATGTTGAATCATGTCATTCTCATTTAGATTTCCATTTACAGTCAGCTGATGTTGAATAAATGTCTATGTCAGTGAAAGAGACAATAAAAGATGATAAACATACAATAGAACCCCAATCATTTAAATCATACTGAAGGACATAATTCTTTTTCTGCTTAACATAGGTACAAAAATCCAATTATAGTAAATACAAAAACAAGAAATGAATGAATCCATTGATACATACAGTATTGCAAGATGAGTGAAATTTGTTTAAATTTCTATGGTAACAGGTACCTAGTCTTAAGTGCACAGACAACAGTGAAATGTCGGAGATTGTTGAGATTCCATTAGAAGTCACTGAAGTGGTAAGACAAGTTACCTGAATTAATTTCTGAGACTTGGGTAATCAGGTGTAAGTGTACTGCCCTTTTATTCGGGATCAGCGTGGTCTAGTGGCAACCTGCTTACTAAGCAGAAGGTCAAGGGTTTGATCCCACAAATTTATCGTCAGGGATATATGAAGTGGTTTATTTCTATTATGAAGTAGTTGTTCATTGCTTTCCTTGCTGACTCTGAAAAGAAAATGCTATCCACTATCCACTTTTAACTTGGAATTAAACTCCAGTGATAACTACACTAGCTATTGACTGAAGAGCTATATTGATTTGTGATATTTAGTGACGAAACTTAAGTTTATTTATCTTTGCATTTATTTATGGAAGTTATAGTAAATATATGATAATACCTAATTATGTCACTCTATTCAAGGAATTGAAAATAACTCAACTGATGTCATAATACAAAATGTTAACTATGATCTATGGATGCAATATATGATAAGTCTTTGAAAACTCAATGTAATTCTATGAGACAAAAAATGACAGTGATTTGTGAAAGTACATCTGAAAGATCAATAAAAATCATTACGTGGATTGAAGTATAAATCCCTGTGAGGTTTAAGTCATATAAAATAAAAGGCACCATTTCCTCTCCTTTATCAAATAACGGAAAAGCAATAAAGTCATGAGTATTTGCACTTGATTAAAGAAAACCAACAAAGGTGAACCTTGATATCACAATGAGGCATTTAGCAACCTATTTTAACTTTATAGATATACAGAAAAACTTGGGTACGCCGACTTATGTTAAGCTGCCAAACCCTGATTACCGCTAGCCTTTTGTACTTCATATTTCTTCTTAGATATTCAATTTGGATTAACAAAATGGAAGAAAAATTCACAATATGCAACAAATGCCTCTTTTTGATACCAAGTATCACAAGTATATGAAAAACAAAACTCCATGGGGTACATTCTTTTTTACAATGTTGAGAGTATTGCACTTGGGTAACTGCGAGATACAATTAGAAGTTTTAGAGAAGAACTAGGATTTCAGAATATCATATTAGGTGAAACACACCTATTTTTTTCTGCGAAGTTTGGAAAGTTTCCCCATTTTTCTCCCATTGTAAAATGTAAAAAAAAAAAAGTCTACATCTGTACTTCTATAACTCAACATCTACATTACAGGCCATTCCTAAAAAGTATACAAAATAAGTATTTTCAATTTCAATAAGGATTTCGAAATCCTGATGTTTAACAAAATATGCTTGTTTTATGGATGAGCTGCCAAATGCATTGCAATCTGAATCTTTATCATAAAAGGAATCAAACTTTTTGTAACAGTTTAACACCTCAACAAGATTAAACAGTCAGCTTATACTCTGTCATTCAAGCAAACAAACAAAAAAGCCAACAATTACTGTCTATGGAACCCAAAAAGGGTTAGTGGTTGAAGATAAAACAAGATGGTTCATTAACATGTAAAAATATAGGTTAAAACTGAAACAGTACACTTAGCATCTTTCTTTTTGGCAATAAGGATCAAACACAAAACAGAAGTCCACAGTCTTTATCAACACATGGAATGCATGGACTTCCCTGTCTTCATGTAAGCATTAATGGCATTATCAAATAATCATTATTACATTACATTAGTTGCATTTATTAGATACATTCACCGGTCAGTAAGCTGGGTCAAAGTGCTTTATAATACACTTTTGAAAGGACAATTTAAAAAAGTATTGATGAATATAAAAAAAATTGAGGTATAACTATCAATTCCTGATACCTAATGTAGGCATCAGTTCCAAGTATTTAATTCTTCCAATGACTAGCTCTCACACTGTTTCTACAAATACATATAACAGTTTATGTAGACATTAACATGATGCTACATTTATTTAAGAGGACTTTTCAATAATAAAATCAACTGCTTAAAAGAAATGTCCAAAATTAATGTCAACTCTCCCATGCCCCGTCTTCTCTAGTGTTTGTGTATCAAGTAGCAAAAATGATACAGAACTAAAGAAACAGAATCAAAGAGAACATCAAAATAGTTGGATAAACAATGACATATTAAATACTCCTGGAGTGCTTGATTAACTTTACTAGCATCTTATAACATAGAAAAAACAAACATTAAAGGAGGTCACCAATTCATCTGCAAGTCACTGCAATATTGCTTATTTTTGCTAAATACCAACTAATATTTATTAGTTCACATAGTCTAGATATTTTTCATTACAAAACACATTTACAATCTAAACTTGGATCAAAAGTTACAGTCAAAATAAAATTCTGATTATAGATTCATCCCTCAATGCGATTCCGCCATGAAACGTTAGACTGCATTATATTTACAAGTTAACAAAGAAAATTAAGGCAGTGCTATCTATCCAGGTGACATTGAATTTGTTGAACTCTTCATAGTCTTAAGACACAGCAGACAAGCCAGGCCAGTGTTCTCAGAGTCCACATTTATGCTCTGTATCTTGCCATCATCTATGACTAACGAGTATCTGAAAATAAAATGAACAATGATGTCAGCAATCTCAAAAGACTAAAGATATATTTTATATATGTTTGAGTAATAATCCTATTCAATGCACTTGCCCTATGAGGATTTAATCACGTTACCCATCCATTACATGAACATCCATTTAGACTAGATATCAATCACAGACTTCATATCGTCGCCTAAAACTGAAACGATCATAAGTAACCTTTAATCATTTTGACAAACAATAACTTCATTTCCCTTATTGTTATTGTGGTCAATGTCAATATAATTAAGAGCAAGACATCACCCTTATTTTGTACTTTCTTTTTTACGGCAATTGTGCATCTATTTTAGATGAAACTTCCCTCAATAGTCTAAAAATAATACAGTTCAGCTTGTCTAGGTGGTTGTCACTTTTGACTTATGGATATGTAAAGCTTATGCACATAGAAAGAAGATCTGAAGATTGCGCAACAAATACTGTTAGAGATCTGCAATTGAATAGCCAGGCCTAACCTGACTTTGCCAGCTATAGAATCAAGACATTTAAACCAATGATAAGCCATAGTCATTTTGACCTTTTTTATTAAACTTGTCTACGGTGGCCATTACAAATCTTCTAAATGTTTTTATACGTTTCACCTTTCTTAAAGACTGTAATTCTAATCTTTTCGGATTATTTTAATCTTTCATGATGTAACCCATTTCTCTTTCCTGTGTTATTTGGTAGTTAATTAATCTGGCTATAATGCATGTTAAAAAACTCATTACACTGAGTTGTAATTAGCAAATTTGATATGTTAAAGATTCAAAAACTCACTTGTGCGATCTCATTCCCCCAAGCATACTTTTACAGTCTAACTCCATGCCTAGTGCTTTTGTGAACTCGCCACGAGGATCTGCCAGCATCTTTATCTGATACGGAAGGAAAATAAAGTAGATTGATCTCATCACAAAATAACAATTACATGGTTTGTTCATAAGATAATTGACTGTCTCTTTTGCAATAAATTGGTTTGGAAGAGAGAGTTATTCATTTCAACTCCATGACAAGGTTCTTTCTACATTGTAATTGAGAATCACATAAAGCTATGTTAAACCAACAATGTATGAAGTATAATAATTACAACCGGAATACCCTTTTTGCAACGATATTCTGATGACATTTTCAAAATGTATCTTATTTACTGCATTTGCCCTATGAAGATTTAATCACATCTTCCATCCTTTACACAAAATAGTATGTGAACAGGCACCTTCAATTTCATTATATTTTGAAATTTAGAATGTCTTAAGTTTATATTCACTATAAAGTACAAACATTTTGAATAAATGCTCAACTTGCACCATAAAAACAAAGCAGTTTTATCTGATCATACTGAATGTTTAAAAGGGCAGGTTATAATCATCAAAGGCAAACTTAACATACAGTCAAACTCACTTTTTTGGGAAGCTCAATTTTGTTTGGCTAAAAATTATAATAAAACAACAAAGAAAACACAACACTTCTTAAGAAGGTGACAACAATAACAACTAGAATAGGCAAACAAATTAAAGGATGAAGAAGTTAAATGTTGGTAATTGTTCTCAAAACATCATGTATCTCAAATGATCACATTTAATTGGTATTTTCTGTCATAACCGTCTGGTTTAAATATCAACAAACGATTTCTTAGCCCAATTAAGTTTTTTTTAACAAATACAAAGAAAGAACATAAAATTTGACCTAAGATGGTCGGGTTTAAGCAAGTTGGAGTGGTGTACAATTTTAACAATATATTCATGTTCTTTTGCAGAAATGTTATTGTTTTTTCAAACTTCAAGTCCTTAACAACTCAAATATATAACAAATATCATATTCTGTAAAAACATGATTTTTTGTGATTTCAAAACAGTTTAAATTAATTAAAAAACCTGAACAAATTGTTATGATTTGACAAATATGTAAGTTGTGAAAAAAACATAAAAAACAAGAAGAATTTTACCTTTCCTTCTGCTTGTGTACTTTTCCCCCAGGCGCCCATCACAAATGGGTCATTCACACAGACACAGGATATCAAATAATCTTCATTCTGTAAATATTAAGAAACTATTACATAATTTTGCCATTAAAATCAAAACTCTAATAAATATTTTAAAATTATATAACAAAACAATAACAAATTAAACAAAAATTTAACAAAAAAAATTGAATGGGCCTCTTGGCAATCCAAAGCTTTCAACTGTTCAGGGTTGGAACTCAGACTGGAATCTTACTTTTTAATATCAAATCCAAATACTTACCAGCTTGGTTATCTGACATTTATCAAGCGGGGGCAGACATTGACAAATAACTGAGACCTGATTGTATTCAGCTTTGAGACAGTTTGTACATTATATCTAAAAATATAATATTTGATTAGAGTAGGCTTACCTTAAATTTCTCATACAGGGACAAATAATCTGGAATGTGAGTCTGAAAAAACAAACAGAAATATTTCATTTAGAAGTTAGATAGGTTCCTTCTTTCTATTTCTCTTCATTCGCTAAGGAACCCTTTAACATTTTCAAAGAAAAAAACAGTATCTTTTTCTAAAACAAAATGATGAAAACATGATGATTGAGTGGTTTTAATCAAGAGGTCCATACAGTTTGATCCACTGGGGGAGATGAACTTTTAAAAATCAAATTTAAAATCAAACAGTGACATGTCAATGTTAACATGGTATACTGTGTACTTGTATGGACCTTACATCCTTTAAAATATGTAGTATCTAGTACCTTTGCTTATCAGAGACAGAAACGAAGATAGCTCATGTGTAAGTTGCAAATGTCAAGATACATTGATGGTTGAAATTCAAAGAAACAGTAGCAAAGAAATTGACAACCAACAATCTTATAGCATTGATAGCAGTCACAGTTTCAGCGAAGGATGCACTAAAATATGAACATGTTAATAATAAATCTACTAACCACAGTTAACTTTGTAGTATCTGATAGTGGACAAATAGGAAAAAAAATAAATGAAATTTTTGAAAAGATATATGTTATAAATATATAAGTTTTTATTACCTGTGTGCAACCTGGAGTGAAGGCTCCAACAACAGCAAAAAGAACACCTTTCTTGCCTTTGTACAGTTCTGAAGCAGGAACAATATTATCTGGCGTACCCTCGTACAAGTTCACATTAGGAAGCAAATCTCCAACCTGAAAAGAAGACAAAAAAGACATATCTATCATATCCTCCTTTTCAAACCTCATAAATTTAATGAGTTAAACATGTAATATGTACAAAACAAAATTTTCTCAAGGTTATTCAAAGATCATAAAACAGGGAATCGGGCCTGATTGTCTTACGGTGCAGTTGCGGCTTCAGGACTTAAAAAAAAAATGGCTCCAGATCCGAATTCAATTTCGCACTGAAGAGTATTCATCACACTTTTAAAAATTTGAACCAAATGACCCGGACAAAATACATCGTCATTTTGGTAGAAAATATTATTTAAGACCAATAAGTTTTACACTTTTGGTATTGCCAGGAACGAAGCTTTAATTTTGCTTTTTAATCATTTGTTATAAAAAGGTACTGGGAGCCGCAGGTAAAAAAAACTAGACTCTGGCCCTAATTCCCTGTATTTAAATGCTAAATTGTGCCAAGATGAAAATGATATAAACCGGCATGAGATAGGTGTAAATTTGAAACCAATAATTATTTTTAAATATCTCTAACGTTTCTCTTACAACTCCTAAAATAAGTACAAACGTGGGACATAATTGAATTCTGTTGACACTGTCAGAAAATTTCAATATTTACATTTTTTCCACTTATTTTAGAATTTTGATCTTGGTGTCATTTTAAAGCTTACATTCATCTGTACCATATGTCTTAAATTTTTTAGTAATAATAATATTTTAACCTTGTTATTAACCCTTGTGCTCCTGTCATATTTTTGACGGTTTTGAAGGGTATAAAGTAGTGCTGTGCAAAATCGAAGAAAAAAAAGGTCATCGAATAGTTGATCATTTAGTTCAAAAGTCGTGATTGGTCGACCTTTGGTCCAATAGTTAAATCGCTGCTTTAATGATGGAATGGTAACTGGCTGATTGATGACAGTCATCGAGTCGTGACAATTACGGTGCCGCGACTTCTTATTTGTAGTGACAAAAGCATACTTACTTTAATGAACAAAGTAATTAATCGTAATCAATGTACATGTATGATCTATCA